>VZTD01002622.1:861342-962617 GCA_013397725.1 Rhagologus leucostigma
CCCCCTTCCCCTGCGTGAGGCGATGCTGCGGCCGCCGCCCCGCCCGAGGCGCCGCCGGCAGGTAACGGCCCCGCGTGTGGCTCGGCCCTGCCCCGGGGCTGCGCTGTGCCCTGGGGGTGTCACTGCCGCCCCTCGGGGGTCTCTCCGTCTCCTCACAGCCCGCCGGGGGTCTGTAGTCACCGGGTGTGGGGAGGGGGGTTTGGGCACGTCCCCAGAGGCCCCGAGGTGACCCAGGAGGGCTGCACAGGCCGCGGCTCCCTGCGTGGTCATCGCCCGGGAGGAGCTTCCCCTCACGGAAAGCAGTGCGGACAGGTCAAATCGCCCTTTTAAAAATATGCTTATGAGGCAACATTAAGTTCCTTGGTATTCTGTTTTAACGCAGCCCTTACCCTATTTTAAAGTACCCGTCTTTCCCGTGGTTTTGGTGAGGTAGCTGGTGTAACACGAGCATCGTGTGGGAAAGAGCTTTTATTGTGGAAGCCATAAACGTGTTAAACGGTGAAGTCTCACTATGGGCTTATTTATACATATTTTTTAATAGAACTGTGAAACTGGCAGTGTCTGCTCCACTTGAAAACAGCTTTGAATCAAATTCTTGACTTGTAAGTTGTAATGGTTGTGAGAGTATGTACGTGATAGTACATATTCCATCCTAACATGTAGTGAGTATGGGGTTTTGATTTGTGTTTAAAATACCTCAGAAGTGTTCTGCCCGTTCTGTCTTCGTTTTCTCCTGTGTTTGCTGAGTATTTTAGTGATCTCTGGTATAATTCCCTATGCTCTTATCTGTAGTTTTCCTACCATGTTCATCGTTGTGGTGTTTGAATGCTCGCATCACAGTCAAAGTTAAACAAGCTGGGCTATGGCACACCAAGAACTGCAGGAAGGCAGGCCTAAGACATTGAAAGAGCAGTGTATGAAAGTGTTTTCTTATTTCTTCTCAGGCTTTTCAACTGTTCCAGTAATGTAATGGATAAGAAAATGTCTTGCAAACCTGTGGAAAGACCAACTTTCTTTGAAATATTTAAGGCACGCTGCAGTGAATCAGGTACAGCTTATCTAAAGTAAATAATTTTTATTAGGATTGCTTTCTGGCCACCAATATTTTATACGCATTTGCTGTATGTTCCACAGGAAAGCATTATGCAAGTTATTAGCTGCTGTTCTTGCCCTGAATCTGTATTTGCTCATACCTACTTCTTGTAGATTTCTTCAAATTTTTATTTGTAGTTTTTTCCCCATGGTGTATGCTTAGTCACTTTTTGTACATGCTTATTTAGAGTTGTCACCTCTATATGTACCCACATGCAGACCAGGCTTAGTCTTTTGCTAAATGCACCTGTGGTAGTTACTCATTTTAAAAGGAACCTGTTTAATTTGCCTGTCTGAGCAAAACAAGAGAGACTCTAAAAGCCAGAGTATAGTTGTAATTTTAAACAAACTGGATATTTTTCTGGTCCTTCAGTTAGTTTTGTTAATGGTCTGAGAATTTGGGCAGACGTTCCTTTTTTAAACCATAACCATATTTTATGGTTATCAGAGTTCAAAGTCATCTAGAAACAAATGAACCAGAAGTATGGCAATGGAAGGAGCAATGTATTTTGCTGTTAGTGTTTAAATTCGTGGTGTATTTTCACATCCTCCATGGAGGATCTTTTTTCTTTTTCATGTGGTTTTCTGTATGTTTTCTTTCATAGATTTAGGGCCTATCAGTCTCAGCTGGTTTGAAGAACTCAGCGCGGAAGCACCCCCATATGAGCCCAAATTGTTCAGAGAGGTTGATGGGCCCTCTGGCTGGCTTGATCAAACAGCTTTTAAAACTCCAAGGACAAAACCCGCTACATACAGTCAGCTGGCATCAACCCCGCTGCTTTTTAAGGAACAAAATGCAATATTGCCACCTTGTTCTTCTCCTGAAAAAGAGCCAAATCAGAAAAAAATAGCAGCAAGTGAGTAACGTTTTTTTTTTATGTTGTACTTAAAGGCTGCTTGTGCCCTTCAGAAGCAAGATACTTTTTTTTTTTTACCTTTTATTGTAGCTGATGATTATTAATGTAATAGATAATGCTACTGCAGGAATTGTGTGACTAAAGGGCTTAATTTAGTAGTCTTCTGAAGATCATCTATAAAAATGCGGAATTAATCTTAATAGTGAATTCAACCTTGTGATAAACTGGTAATATATATATATATGCAAAATTCCCAGTATAAAAGATACTGTTGTGGTCCAAATACTCTAAATACCGTTAATATAAGGAGATATGAACTTACTAGTGCACCCTGTTGACTGTGAATCAGAGTGGATTTTTTTTTAGCCATCTCATTTTTGCTTTTTGCAAAATTTCTGAAAATCTTTTCAAAGGAGAGAATCGTCCTTATGACAAAATATGAGGCAATCTGTAGGGCCCTCCTTAACCTTTCTTGGAAACATTTAGACACACTAAGCTCTTTGACTTACTGAAATTGTATGTTATGGAAAGAAATTACATTTTTTTCGTTTGGAAAAGAAAGGAATTTTATGAGATACTTCTCATACATTATTTCCAAATCCCAAGTACATCGTGGGAGTACATGTCACTCTGCTCTTTTCTGGTGTACCCGCCCTCCTTGGACAGAAAGAAGAATCTTTTCTATGGAGAATGTACACAAGATTGTATGTAAGAATCTCTTCTATGGAAGAGTATTTAACCCCATTCCTGAAGTATCTGATTGGTACATCTGCTATGTCTGTGTCCTTCTGATAAGCTTTTCTAATCAGGTTACAGAGGAACACAAGACTCCCTTTATTACCAGAACTGAAGCAAATTCTGTGAAGGGTTAGAGCTGTGCTGCAGTTCAAGTATACTTTATAACACTACTTCCATGGAATATTGTTACTCTATTTGTTTTTCTGAAGTTCACTGCTGAACTTCTGCTGACAACATGTTTCTTCTAAATGTAGCTATTTGTATTTTACAGTGTTGAGTCCCTAGGGAATTCTTGGTTTCAGGAATTTCATTTGGCAGTTTCATAAATGGCAAAGAAAAGAACGTTATGATGGTTTATTTCAAAATGGTCAATTTTGCTCTGCATATGTGCCAAGTTCACACGTGACTGCCTGAGATATTCTATTTTCTTGGTTAGAGCCAAATGGCTCCTGTGAAAACAAGAACCTGGATGGGAGTTCATGGATTTCGTAACTTGATATGGAACTGGGATGCAGCTGTGCTGTGCATATGAACTCAGGAACTCAGAAGCAGAGAGAAATGCACAAACTAAAGTGTGATTTCTGATGCTAAGGCTGTTTGGAAACTTCAGAGTAGAAATTCCTTTGAGTAGATTCTTGTCCATGTAAGGGTCTCACTGTTCAGAGGATTCTGCTGCTTTGGTGGGAACAATCTTTCTCTTTTGCTTGGAGATGCTTTGCAAATAAATAGATGCTGCTGACAGTGACGGTGACTCCAACAACAGTTCGGGTAATAATTTTTGCTTTTTGCTGCTTATTTGAATCAATAAGTGTATGACTTAGTAAATTTGAGGGGAAGCTGCACTGAGCTCTGTTTGCATGTATTGTGTATAAGAATAACTTCTGCAATGACAAGAAAGGCACAATGCAGTACATTAAAACTAAAATGGAGTATGTGACTTGATTAATACCAAGTGAATAAAGTGACATAATGAGGGGTCTTTTTGGCTGTGCATTTGAAACATGTTTAGCATTGTTTGGATATAAAATTTGAACATATTTAAGATACTAGAACAGAAATTAGCATTGGGTTTTGGGGGTTTTTTTGGGTTTTGGTGGGGTTTTTTTGTTTTTTGTTGGTTTGGGGTTTTTTTTGGTTTTGTTTTCTTTTGAGGGGGTTTTTTTTGAAAGCTTGGCTTTAAACTTCAAAGTTGAAACTGTTACCTGGAGTTCTGCAAAGTTGTGTTGATTGTTATATTCTATGTTGTAGGTAGAGAGAATTTGTTAAGCCCAAGTAACATAGGAAGAAAAATAGACCAAGAAAGTGAAATACTTGCTTCTCCTCCTGGTACCTTCCACAACTGCCTTGCTGCTAGGTATGCTAAATCATTCAACACAAATAGAAAATAAGCTGGACCTTAAGCAAAAAGCAGTATTTAACCCACCGTATTTGACCGTTGAATTTTTTAAGACTAGTGAATAATCTCGTATGTCTGATACATTTATGACACTTGTAGGTTGCTAAGTGAGTTGAAAATAAAACACCAGCTAATTTTGAAAATGTCCTTGCTTTCAGGTGATTTTTCTTCCTATTTTTCTACTCTTTCACAGCTGGAATACATAATTTTTTAGCATTATTTCAGCTTTCCAAATCCTCAACATCAAAAGAAAGAGTAGTAGTGACGTATCATGTGCTTCTCAAGCAGTAAAGCTATTTATAATATTTACTGAGATTTTTTTTTTAGTAATAGGCTTGATTTTGACACTTAAATGTCTGTATTTCAGATAAATTTTATCAAAGTACTCATGTTGATTATAAGAAGAGTTAAACTAGTTATTTGATTAAAATCAATTAAGTCAATTTCTCTAGTTTCATACGGCATATTATAAAATGCATGGTTACATTGAAATTCGTTACTTGTCAGACAATCATCACTGAAAATTAAAATATTTCTCAAAAGAAACATTTTAGAGTTTATAGTAGACTTATGGTAATGTTTAAAATATTGACTGATAGTTAGGAGAAATCTGTGTTTTATCTAGTCAGGGAAGTAACCATAGTGCAAAGAAAAAAAAATGGAGATGGTAATATATGTAATGTTTGAAATATTCAATTATTTCCAGAAATTGAGAAGTACAATTAATATTTTGGTTTTAATTTTGTTTTGCAGTCCAAGTATTTTAAGGAATGCTTACAGAACACCTCAGAGGAATAACATCCCTGGTTTGTATTTTCACTTTTTGGTTCTACAAAATATTTTATATCTCTAGATAAAAATCCTCCTTTTTTAGTTACTCTTTAATGGCCTTTTTACATAATGTTTTTTAGGACCATATGGAAGCTTGTTTTGCACACCAAAACTTTTGGAGGTATGGATTTTATTCATGCATTTAGTTTCCTTTTCCTGAGTTGTACATTTAGAATTTGGCATAGAAATTATATACATGATTGTTAAATGTATTTCTAGGTCAGAACTCCAAAATGTATTTCTGAAAGTCTGGGAGCAGAAGTGGATCCAGATATGTCCTGGTCAAGTTCTTTAGCCACACCTCCTACCCTTGGTGAAACAGTGATAATAGGTATTTCTAAAAATGAGTGATTGCTAAGGGTTAAAAACTTCTGGGTTTGACACTGGAAGTTCACTCAGTATGAAATGTTTGGTTTTTTAACTAAAAAAAGACAAAATTCTTACAGTGATGCTTGGTGGGTTACTTTAGATAACACAGCCCTAAACAGAAAACTTTTCAGAAGTTTTCTTCCTTTGTCTAAGGTGTTAGGGAATATAGATTTAGAAATAAAATAGCAAAGCATAGAAAGAGGATTAGATAATGTTTGCTTTTTTCTATCACAAAACTAGAAACTATTGGGCTAAGTTAAATGGGTTTGTTTATGAAGTGCAGGGAGGTGGCCTGCTGAGTAAACCTCCCACCAGCAGTGTTGCCTTCAGCATTTTTAACCACTCTGTGCCTGCCATCACATCAATCCAGTGAGACAGACTGGGATACTCATCCAGTTTAAGACCTGAGCTCGTGGGTTCATATTTCCTCGGTTGTTTGGACAGGGCAGTTCCTGGAGCTCATTTACTGCACAGTTGCACGAACAGCTGTGTCAGCAGAGCTGTGAATGAGAATGAATGGGTGATAATTGCTTCAGTGGTAACCAACAGTGATGATAAACATCAAGCCTCAACCTAAGGTGTTGGAGAAAGTGAGAGATTTCATTAGCATATGATAAGCAAAATGAAATTTGACGGTATGATTTGTTGATGAAAATTCTTGAGAAAATGGGAAGACCTGGGTGTGTCTCCTTAGCTCCTGACATCGCTCTTTGTCATGTTGTTACACTGTCACTGTATAGAGCGTATTAAGAGTGGACACGAGAATTGGGAATCTCATTTGGGAGGAAGGGGGTAATACTATTCACAAGGCTACTGAGTTGTGCCGTTTTGGGTGTTCTTTGGTCCAGAAAGGTGTGAGCTGAAAAGGAGGGCTGGGGGAAGTATCTATACCTTAATGATGATGTTGTGGGAGATGAACTGTGATTTGAGCTCTCATTCTCACATGTCTTGGATAAGGCTAGTATTTTATAATAGTGCTGTTGTAGTCTCTGCATTCTGACACCTGTGAAAAGAAAGAGCTGCTACACAGAACCTAGATTCTATGTCTGTGAAACATTGTAATATACTGCTCTTCAGGCATTTTAAAAATAGGGTTCACTTTCTCGTTTTGTAACAAAAGTGAAGATAGTACTGCTATTTTGAGAGGAAGTGGGGAAAAAACCCAAATTCCTGACAGGCTTGAAGATCTCATCCAGATCATTGGATAGAAGAAAATGGGGAGTAGTGCTATGAATAACTGTTTGAAAGGGGAATGGCAGTGCTGTTTCAAGGTGGTAACTGGAAACATAGCAGAAACCATAACCTGTGATTTGGGGTGGTTTGTGCTGTTACAAAACTTCTTTTGTACACTGTCCCTCTGCCTCATCTGTATGACTGTTTAGTTAGAGCTTTCAGTTTTTAGTAGCTTTTTATTTACAGATTTGAGTGGTATTTAAAATAATCCAAAGAAACCATCCCAAAACACAGCTGTATTTGAACACACTCAGCAGATCACTTGGGCAAAAATAAATTGACTTGTCTGTCTTTCTTCTAAAGCTAGAGAGAATGATTCTATTTCTGGAGCAAAGCGACAGGATGGAAGGGCTGATACAGTAAGTAGTTCTAAGAGCTATGTTGTTCTTTAATTTCAGTTAAGCTATTCGGTTACATGTTTACATTCCTTGAGCCAAGAAGAAAAAATTCTGTCCTTTTCATTTTAAGCTCCCCTATCTGGCTATTTTTTAAAAAGTTACTGCTCACAAAACTAAATTTGCAGTACGTGGTTGTAGAATGTGTTTTCACAAATAACCCTCTCTGAGAAATATTTTTTGCTGGGTTTATTAAAAAAAAACCGAACCAACCCCCCACCACCACTTTGCTTCAGCAGCACTCGGTGTTATTCAGAGAGAAATCAAACCTAGGAACTGAATTACGTTACTTATCTGAGGATTGGTTTGTCAGGTTTTTTCTCACTTCTGACAAACTTTTGGAAGTTATTCTTTGGGAATAACTTCTTGCTCTCAACCACTACAACCAAGAGTTGAAATTGAATATTAATTTCAATCCTTCGATAGTGGTAGGGAGAGTTCTTGCATAATTATAATTTTACTCTGTGTATATGAAAGCTGAATGATTATTGAGACTGAAAACCGAGGATGGCACTAAAAGGATTCAATTACAAATTTAAGTTTGATCCTTAACGACCTGAAACTTCTCAGTTAACAAACCGTTACAAGTGAAAATAAGCAAAACGACTTTGTCCTTCCTCATATCTCCTTTGTTCCCTTTTTGAGAGGCTTACAGTAAACTGCAGAACCCATTCACTGCCCTTAAGGGGACTTTAGAATGGAACCTGATTTGCATCAAAAAATGGGGATTATCTGCTTATTTGTTTTTCACATGTACCTGTGAAAATGTAACTTTTTGTTTTAAGAGATGGAGCATTAGTCAGGTACTGCAGTAAATGTTTAGAGTTCTGTCCTTGACTGTTAAAGTGACACTTAATGGTACGTAATATAACAGCTTTTGTCTTTGGTTTGCAGATTTTGCACAACTATTTTTCCAAGCATGATAAATGTCCTGGGATAAGTGATGCAAGTATGCTGCCTGTACCAGAGACAGTAAAGCTAAATGCTGAAGATGACATCAAAGATTTGGGTATGCATTGATTCTTTCCCTAATGAGTATTCTGTGAACCAAGACTGAGGATAAAGCTATGTTCTGTGTTTTGGGCTGTTGTTAGGGCTTGTTTGTTCTGCCAGCTGTGTACTCACAGTCCCTGAACTGATTCAGTTTTGTAAAATTAATCTAGCCTTAAAAAAAGGGGGTGTCTGTTGAGTCAGTGAATTAAATCAGTGTCCTGGTTAAACCGTGAAAGTCAGGTTACGGTGCCACTGGACAACAACCAGATTAGTACTGTGAAGTGTGTGCACTGCAGCTGGAAAAGTGAGACTGTGGGAGATCTGAGAGACAAAAATGGTACAGGCTCAAGGGGGAGCAAGACTACTGCTTCTAGCTGTTGAGTAGGCTTAACTTTGTGATGAAATTTCATCCCAGCATAGTGAGCTTGTTCTTTGATCTTGCTATATTCTTTCTTCATTGACTTCACCTATTCAAAATAGGTAGCTCAAAATGTGACAAATTCTTTAGGAAAAAAGAATGTTTTGGCTTTTCTTAAATAAATGCAGAAAATATACAAGACGAGGGAAAAAATGTTTTCATTCTGTGTTTTTAGATCATGTTAGTGAACAAGTGAACATGTAAATTCCAGTGGGATATTTTTTGATTTTAGTTGAGAAATGATGGCAGAAGGGGAGATAATTACCAGAAGTTTGTTCAGCATGCATGGGTGTAAAAGGTTGCTGTAGGGATTCACATGGGCTAGACAGCGCATTGTATCCTTAGGACTGTATACCTCCTTATCTGAACTGAATGGACTGCCTTAAAAATAATGTGTGGTGGTACATGTAAGAACTGTGAAAGAATCAGTTTAGAATTTGATAAGGAGGGCTGAGAATGCTGGGATCAGGAAGCATTGTTGCTTACAGAGTGATATATGCCTGCTGTTTTCATATTGTAGGCTCATATATGCTGAGAAGAATGTATTTGGTAGTACGTGTATTTAAGTAATCAGTAATTAGTAAAATACTTTTAGAAATTAAGGACAAATTAATGTCTTGGTCTGTGTTCCAATAGGTCTATTACATGGCATACTACAGTAGAGAAGACCAGTTAAAACAATGTGTGAGAAAAATAAGAGGGAGAAGAAAACCATTTGACTTAGATTTCAAAATAACTTGCAAATGTTTCCTTTTTCCTGTGTCTTCCCTTCTTGATAGTAATTAATTTGGCATTTGAAGATGCCGTGTGAAAAAAAGTCAGCTCAGACCTCCACATTTGTAGCTTTCAGGTGTTGGTTTTCTCTGGAATAATGTTGTACGATCATGAAGTACAATAAGTTTCATTAGGTATACATTTTGTTTCAGTTAAAGAAAGTAAGAGAGATCATAATATATCAAATCATCAAATAATATTGCCCTCCAGTGAATTTAGAAGTCAAAATGAATTTCCCTGATTTTTGTTTCTCCCTGGAGTGAGATTATTCAGTGTACAGACAGTGTCTGTACAGTCTTTCTGATAACCCTTGTTTTCTTTAATCCTAAAAGCTAATGTCTCTTGTTTTAAGTAAAAAGAAATAAGCTGTGTCTTTTTAGAAAGCTCTACTGACAAGTTACCACAGGATGAAAGGATATGGACACAGAAGTTGCTTCAGAGGAACCTACTTCAGCAATTACCTACCTGTACAGTCAATCTGTAGTGTTGCAGTTTCTTCTTTTTGAGATATCATTTACCACACAGGCAAAGAATAGAAAGGAAAGAGAATGAGTAACTTTCTGTGCCTACCATGTCAGCATGAACCCATAATGGATGTATTACAAATAATTGAATGTGTGTGACCAAGTACTGGGAAGTCTTCAGTGGACTTCCAGATGGAAAATCTTTTGGATATTAGGCTATTTTAAAGTTCTAGTAGGGAAAGTTAGAGAGCTGTAAATTACAGAATTTGTATCTAAAAAAAGCTTATGGAAAAAGTTGAGCTATTAGTTATGTGCCTAGGGGAGACAGAGGACCATGATGTTTTCTAGGTACTTCATTATGATTTCTTTGATGTGAAAAAGCCTTAAAAAGTATTCTGCAAATGAAACCTAGCTATATTTTTGAATGTGGACTGTTCTGACAAGTGGGTCTCATTTCATACATTTGAGAAGGTAATATTTTTATTTGGCATGTATAGGCTCTACAAAGTAGAGTTTGGGTTATTTTTTTCCCCTACTGCATGTTATTTCTAAACACAAACAAAAAATTCTCATTATTTTTCTAGTATTTGTTCCAATCATGGAACTATGTAAAAGCTTCCTTATCAGTTAAAAGATTGAGAATATTTCCAGATCTTTCTAGATAGTATACTATTTTATATCATAGTAGAAGACAATTTAATAAATTAATCTTTATATAAGATTATATATAACTGTATATAGCTTTAGCTGCCAGTTATAGATAAACATAGGCAGCTTCTTAACACGTCTGGTACCTACCATCAGGTATAAATTTTGGAAGAAAAAAATTGATGCATTCATCTTGTCAAATTTACTACTCATTCTCTGTCTGTAGGGGAAAAAAATGCTCTTTTGAGACAGCTAAGTTTCATCTTGGCAACTTTAACCACTACAGAGCTCAGGAGGCCAGGGCATTTACATGTATTTCCTTTGCCTCTTGCTTCCTCTAACAGCTGCTTAGTTTTATCTTTACCAGCTCACTCCTGAATAAAGGTAATTACTATAAAATTGAAAGCTGTACTTATCAATACTGTTCCCAAGTTATTTCCTAAAGCTTAATTTCTTACTTCTTGTCCTCTCTTCATCTTCTCTAAACTCTTTAGAGTCGGAGGTGTTAGATGGCTTACTTGGTGAGATGGATAGCTTTGAGGACACATTCAGCATGCCAGCTAAGTCCGGTGGAAGTCTTCTGCTGATGCCACATGCTCTGGATGCAGTAGAGAAATATGAGATAAATCCAGATAAAATACAAGAAAAGGGAGATGTTCCCTGTGAGCAGCCTAATAGAAGAGAGAATGGCATTTCACATGAAGTCAAAACAAATAGCTGGACTGAAAACAGCCACTCTACTGGAATGAACGGTTCTTTACTCCAAAACACCAGTGAAGATACAGGAGATGGTAAAGATGGCTGTTTAATAGGACACGAAAAGGAATTGGAGTCACTTAGGAACACAGGAGATGTGCATGATTATAGAACACACAAGTCCTTTGAGAATGAGAGACCTGTGAAAGAAGGTGTGCAGTCTCCATCAAGCCAGTGGTCTCAATTGAACTTATCTGATCTTGACGTAACTCACCTGGAGATGTCTGTATGTAGCTCTCCACCCTCTGACTTATATAAGGAGGAAAATTTAGAAGAAAAGTCAGTACTAATGGCCAAGGATGAGGCTGTGGAAACATCTTTACTGAACACTTCAGGCTTGATGAAAGCACAAAAGCTGTTGAGTGTCAGTTTGGCAGAAAAATGCTATGAAATGAAAAATGCTGAAAACAACCCAACATCAGAAATAACTCCAGTAAAATCTGTGTCATTGAGTGTTCAAGATCCACAGTTAGTAAAAGGATGTGCAGCTGAGGTTTCCAAAATGAGCTTCTTAAACTGTAATTCTTTTTTAATTGAACATACAAATGTCACTGAGTATTCTGTAGTCTACAGTGGCAACTTTTCCAAGCGTTTAAAAGCAACTTCTAAATCTGTCGTAACTGATGTTCTGTCTCACCCACTTGTGTGTAATGCCACATCTCCAGATAACTGTGATGACCTACATTTAGTAAATAGTGAAAATACTCTTACAAAGTCTGGTTTTAAAAGCCTGAAGATGTTACCCAGCTTGAGAAAGAGGTCCAAGAGATTTATTTATAAAATAAATAATACTTTACTGTATCAAGAAGAAAAAATACAAAAAGAAGTAACCTCTGAATCACCTATTCGTACTGTATTACCACATTCAGAATCTGATTCATACGAATTTAGAAGCTCTCAGGTGGCCCGTGATGTTGAGCAAGGTATATTATTAAGCTTTTCATGATTTGTGGAGAACTTGTTATTTGTTATGAACCTTTCATGTAAATGTTTCAGATAAAATCATGTAAAATCTTTTGTGTGTGGAAAAGTAGCTATGCAGTTGGGAATCAACATACGAGATTGGTCTGCTATATAGTGATAAGGATAGCATTATTTTCAAGTAATCTTGTGCTGACTTTTTTCATAACAGGTTAGTTTCTGGAATAGAAACTTCCACCCTGAGCCATTATTCTAATTGACAAGCATAGTCATCTTTGTCAATGCTGGTTTTACATCCGTAGTGTCAAGGGCCATTCTGTCTAAGTTGATAACTTCTAAGTAATCATAAAGAATGTTGAAGTTGTGTAGTTATTTTTCTAGAATTAGGTGCTTTAAGACTGTACATCTGTTTCTTCCAAAAGCACAAAATATTTTAAAAAACAATATAATGAAAGCAAGGACATGCTCCCGTTTTTAGAAGCTGTTGTTCTTGGTAGAAGAATTACTTTATATTAAGAATTGAAGTACATTAAATTTGAAACAAATCCTTATGTTGAGACACAAGGAGTTGAAGCCCATCTTTTCAAATTTCATTACAACTAAAAATTTATTTATTGTTTTTTACCTTGTAGCATTAACTGCAGCCAACTCTGTTGTTGCTGGCTATTAGAACATAATTAGTTAAACAAACCTCCAGCCTTGTCAAGGCATTTGCATTTGAAAACAAAAGTGATGCTTTGTGTTCTGCTGTTAAGGCTGTGTAGAAATGATCTAATCAGCCAAAATTTTATGAAAATCTGAATCTACATTTGTTTGAATAAATTTATTCACATTTTTCTCTGTAATGTCATCTCTTGTTAGATGATTTTCTTCCTGCTGAGAGAAAGCATTTGGAATCAAATACCAGGACAAAGAACTTCAGCACTTCTACTTTAAAAATGGATGTAATGGATAACTCAGCTGATAATTCCTTCAGTGATAAGCTGAAACAACAAGACCTGAGAGACTTGGGGGAAAATGCAAGAGAGGATCGACCTGCTGCATCAATAAAATGCTTAGAAGTATCTAATACACTGAAAGAAGACACAACAAATGCTTTGAATAGTGAGATTATTTCAAATATAAAACGTAAAGTTCTGGCTTCAGCACGCCTAATGGCAAGAAAGCGTTCCAAATTTCTCCCTAAAATCTGTTCTTTACAGAAAGGTGAAGAAGATAAGAACATGAGTGCTAAGGTGAGCAATGGAGCTGCTGTACCTCAGAGCCTGAAAGAACTTGGGTCTTCTCCCAGGGACAAGGAGCTCTTGGTTGATATGCACAGTGACTCTATATCTGTTACAAACAGCATTTCCCGTAATACTTTGTGTCAGGTCATAACTGGAGTCAGTAGTGACTATTGCAATACATTATCACCTGGTAAAAGGCATGCTACCGACCAGAGGTCAGGAGTTGACTGTGGAGAAGTACACAGACCCTTGGGAATAAATTGCTCAGAAAATGACAGTACTGAATTAAAACAAGGGGAGAAAACAGATGCAGCTGCCTTTTCAGAGGATGTAGCCAACAATGAAGACCCAAAGCCTGCTGAAAACAACAGAAGCCCTCAAGCAGCTGTATTCAGTACTGTAGCTGTAGACGTTTCTAAAGAATTACTAGATTGTGTAGATAACAGTTCTTTAAATGAAGTAATTTCTGCAGAAGATAATCAAGTAGCACCTGTGTATTCCAGCAAAAAGCCAAACAAGAACCTAAAGTGTAAAGGGGAATCATCAGTGAATCTTAATGCATGCAGTTTGAATCTGGGCTTCAGTGGCTTTCAGACTGCTTCCAATAAGCAGATTAAATTCTCTGAAGCTAGTATAGCAAAAGGCAGAATGCTGTTCAAAGATATTGAAAATGAATGCTTTGAATCGTCTTCCATGGAAACAGTCAGAAACTTTTCAAATCAAGTTAAAAAGGAAAATACGTTTTTCTCAGATTCAAAAAGCAAGTTGGGCAGTAGTTTATCTGATTCTTTAGATTCACAGGAAAGTTTTCTTGAACCCAGGCATACACCATTTATTCCACATAAAGTTGGCTTGTGTAAAAGCTTTCCTAGAACTCCACGAGCCTTGCAAGAAGCAAATCAAACCTTGACAGCAAGCCAAGAAGCTGAAATTGCTGAACTTTCTAGTATCTTGGAAGAAACAGGTAGTCAGTTTGAATTTACACAGTTTAGAAAGCAAAGTAACACAGTACAAAGTCATGGCTTGCAACAGTTAGGAACTGCAGAAACACATGGAACAAAGAATGTAGAAAATATTTCTGAAACAAGGAAAGATGTGGGGTTGTGTAGCACTTTTAAATCTGAAAATCAAGTAAAAAAAGGCAAGTATTGTCAGGAGGAAGACAAAAATGAAGGCTCTGAAGTGGTAGAAAATGAAAAAGAAAATGCAGTGGTTTTCCATAAAAATGACAAAAGGGTTACTTTTACTAACTTAGACATAAATGAAAGCGGAAGATCTGATGAGAGCTTTCCCATAGCTAAGCAGGACAACTTTTCTAATTTCATAGGCTTTACTTCAGCTGGAGGTAAAAAAATAAATATTTCGAAGGCAGCTTTGAGTAGATCTGCAGAGCTCTTCAGAGACTTGGATGATGATAACTATTTGTTTAAAACTTCTGAAACCGGTACTAGATGTCACAATTCAAATGGATCTACGTCTTCTGACAGTAATTTTTTCAGATGCTTGACAAAAGAAAGCAAAGAAAAAACTGTTTGTGTATCAGATTTCAAAAGCACAAATGCAGTTTCCCACACAGGTTCTGTTTCCTACCGTGCACAGAACAAAAATGAGGAAAATACTAGTACAGCATTTAAGGAAAACAGGGATAATGAGACAAAAATATCAGTAAATAGTACTGAAACTGTTAGCTTCAGTAGTATTAACATTATCAACAGCCTATTATCCGCTAAAAATCATAAGCAGAATTATAAAACTTCCAAACAATTTTTAAATCGGGGAGATGGTGAAGGAAATTTGCTAGACAACTCATTAGATGTGACATGTCTAGAAGATGCTGTTATGACTGCAGAACACAGTTTAAGTATGTCATATGAAATGGAAAACCAATCTCCTAAGCAGAAAGGAGAAGACAGAAAGGAAGATGAATGTTTGTCACCAAAACTTCAAACTCCAGCTGGTGGTGATATATCCATTCCTGATGCAGCTTTGGATCATTCTCTGCCCTTGTTCAGTGCACAGTGTGGAGAAAGAGATGTGAATGTTTTGGAGAGCTCTGATAAAGAAAAAACAAATTGTGAAAATATGGAAGAAGACACCTCCCATGATAAGAACCTGCTAGTGAATGAAAGCAGAATAAAAGTAGGTTCTTACCATGTTTATCAAATACCTCTTGAACAAGAGGTAAATGCAGGGAAAAATGAAGTGAAAGGGAGTTATCTGACTGGTTTTCATACTGCTAGTGGCAAGAAAATATCAATTGCTGATGGATTTTTGGCCAAAGCGGAAAAGTTTTTTGCAGATATTGATGTAGGAAAGGAACATAATGACAATTTTGAGAACCTCATCAAGAAAAGGAAATGTGGTAAGAACTGTGTTAAAGACTGTGATTTATGTATTGAAAGCATTGGTCAGTGGGACTCAGAAAAACTTAATTTTAATAAAAAGCTTGTTCCTGGAGAACTTGGAGATCAGTTTAATCAGGCACTAGAGAGCAGTTCTATTAAACATGCTGCAATTCTTGATCCTGCTAAAGTAGATACATTTGTTGATCTAGGTGAAGGTTGTGAAAAAAGTTTGGTAACCTCACATGCACATAAAAAAGCTGATGTCAGACCTGGAAAGTCAGAATTGGAATCCATTACAGGACAGAAGAGTGATGCTTTAAGTAGAACTCGTTTGTCTGAAGATGGAAAACTGCTTGCAGAGAAAAAGGTGGACTATTCATCAAGAAAGAGGGATGATTCAGAAAACACAGATGATTTACATGTGCTCTCTTCTGCGTCTCTGCATTTAATGAAGGTACCAAATGACCTTGAAGACATCTGTGTGCCTGGAGATACAAAAAATACTTTATTTGTTGAGGAGAGCAACAATAAAGCTGATCAGTCACTCCTCTTAGATTCAAAAAGTAGCTGCTCTTGCATGAATGGTGACAGTAAGGAATTTGACTTAGAACATTTAAATGAACCTGCTGCTGATAAAAATTGCTTCACAGACACCATAGTTAGTGCTTGCCAAAACCAGTCACTAGTCAGTCTCCCTGAAGAGAAAGTTAATTCTAACAGGTTAAAAGAAACAGCACTTAACGTTAAAAAGCAAGGGGGTGATCTGAAACAAACCGTGTTTTGCACTGCAAAAGGGAAAGCAATGTCTGTTTCAGAAAGTGCCTTAGCAAGAGTCAGACAAATGTTTCAAGAAGACTGCAGTGAAGCTGTAAAATGTGAAATTGAACCTAACTCAAGAACCAATCAAACAGAAATTGCTAGAAATTCATCTGTAGTCCTTCACACTGAGTATCCTAATTCTGCTGAATTTTTTAGTGCTACAGCAAGTGAAGAGGTTAATTCAGCCGCGTCCCAATTTATCAAAGTAAATGCAAGTTCTAATGAAAATGGTCACCAAGAAAGAAACACATTTGCAGATGCAAACTCAGTTTCAAATTCTCAGAAACAACGCTTTGAGCAGAATATTAAGCTTTTAGGGCACTTGTCTGTTCCAGGTAAGCAGATAAAGCCATCAGATGCTTCTACAAGCAGTTTTGGACTTTTTAGTACAGCAAGTGGAAAGCCTGTACAGCTTTCAGAAGACTCACTCAGGAAAGCTAGACAACTCTTTTCTGAAATGGAAGGTAATCATTCATCACATGTCCAAGAAGCATTTTCAGTTGAGGAAGATGTTGAAAAGTCTAAAATACAAACTGAAGTACTTCCTAGGAAAATGCAGGCAGTGTCATCAAAAGAGGAAGAAAATACCAGCACTGAAATGATTTCAGCTTCTGCTTTTGGCTTCAGCACTGCAAGCGGAAAGCAGGTAAAAGTCTCTAAAGATGCATATCAAAAAGCAAAGGCAATTTTAGAAGAATCTGATTATTTTTTGAGTAGTAGGCTTTGCACTACAGATCAGCTTAGTTCAATTAAAGAGAGTGATCAACATGTAAAGTCTTTAACAGATAGGATGATTTCAGAATTCAAAACTGAAAAAAGCTGCAATCAAGACTCTGACTTTAAAAGCATCTGCCCTGAGGAAATAAAGTATTTTCCAAGTGCTTACCATGTCAAAATGCCTGAGCACACACCATACAATCAGAAAAACAAGCAGTTAACATCATTTAAAAATAACTTTCAGCAAGAGGAGACCGAGTCTTTTGGAAAAGGGGAGCTGGATCTGCGATCAAAACCAGGGTCTGAAGCAATTTCATGCAGTGCTACTGCTAAAGCAGAAATTAATACTAATCTTCTCCAAAGTCCAAAAAATTCCTTGGAAATAGAGGCTGTAGAAAGTGCAAGAGCTTTTATGGAAGACAATTTTTCCATTTCTGGAGTACAAATTAATGCTGTGCAGACCTTCAATGGCAGACGGGATAAAAACTTCCAAAATAAGACCTTTGGGAAGAGGCACTTTGAAGAAAACAACTCACTTGGTAGGTGTTTTATCTTACGTATGTTCAACTCCATATTTCTGCATAGTGGATTGTTTGAGGTTTTGGAGGGGTTTTGCATGTCACGTTGATTTTTAGGTCACAGAGACATTCAGGTTCTTTCTCTAGGTGTCAATGACAAAAACTCTTCTTGCTACAGGGTAGTTCATTCCCTCTTTCCAGGCTGAAATATGCACAGTAGAAGCTAAATTTGTGATTAGTAATTTTGAATGTGTACAGGTTTGCTGTTCTATCATAAACTTACAGAAGGAAGCTGCTGCTCCTTTTCTCCCTGAGCAGACTTCTTTCTTTTTTTTTTTTCTTCTCTGTACAAATCTAGTGTTTTTTCATTGAAAAATGAGTAGCAGTATCTTCATTTTCACCTTTTTGTTCATTGTAGGTGAGGACAATGTTTTGCTTGTATCAGGATTGCTAGGTCTTGTATGAAAAATAGTTGTTGGTCTAAAAGCAGTTTCTTGCCTTGTGAAACTGATCTGTCTAAGGCTGAAGTGTTGGTGCTTGATGCTTGCACAGGCACCCAGACCAGTTCAGGGACCTGGGCTAGCTGAAAACTGCTTGCGGAAGGGGAGATTGCAGCAGAGTCCTGGCCTGGCTGCAGAGGTTCAGGTACAAAGGTCAGGCAGGCTAGTGCTGGAAAGTTTGGGTAGGTGGCAAAAGCCAGGGAAGGACTTTTATCAATCCAGCTTGAAACAGCTGTGCCACAGCTGAACCCTGACCTTAGTTAGAGCTTCTGTGAAAGATGTATTACTCTTAGAGTTTCAGAGGGACTCTTTGGTTACTGGAAGCACAAAGAGAGATGCAGGTGAAGTGCACTGTGAGGGCTGTGCTGCTGGAGTGCACTGTGATGCACTTTGTGAGGCAAACTGAGTGTGTTTGGTAACTTCAGACTTAAAACCTTCGTTTTGGGTGAAAAGAATTACTGATCACAAAAGTTTAATAACAGACTTCATTATATGGAGTTTTGTTGTCACTCCTGGTAACACAATATGCAGTCTCTCTGTACAGCAGAAACTTCTGCAGTTTGTGGTGAGGTGGCTCTGTGTCTGAAAAGGCCATTAAAGACATGTGTGATCTGAAAACTTGCCAAGTCTGCTTGCTCTGACTTCACTGTTTTATTTAGAAATTACAGTTATGTTGTGCAGATTGATAAGATACTGAACTTGAAAGGAACATCACTTTTAAAATTCTGTGTTTTTATTCTAGGAGAACCTCCAATTAAAAGACAGCTTCTGCTTGAATTTAACAGAACAAAGAGTTCCCCCAGATCTTTGAAAGCTTCAAAAAGCACCCCTGATGGTAATTTTAGTCATCTTGTGTTCTAAGCAGTAATCCAGTGTCAGTTGTTATCTTTAGAATTCTTCAATTTCCAATAAACTAACATATAATAAGTTTGCTTAACTACTGCATTTATCAATATAGTCGTGGAAATTCAGGGAAGCTGCTGTGGTAATGTCTCTGCAGACTTGAAATCACATGATTAATTATATGCCTTATTGCATAGAATCTAAATACATTACTTCTGCAATAACTCTGGTTTAATTTCCAGTTCAAGAGGAATTTACCCAGTTTCTCACAATCCTAAATTTAACAAATTCTAGTCTCAATAGGAAGAATGCATTTTATTGATTAATCTACAGAATATATTTTATTGATTACCTTTGTATTTTCTGGTAGATACTTACTGGTAGTATACTTACTGATAGCCATCTATATTACGGGTGCTTGCAATATTTTGAGCAAGTAATATGGAAGCTTATGGAAGAGAAATCAAGGTTTCAAAGTTTGAGTTGATGTTTTATGTGAAGCTAGTTACTGATTGAGGAATTAGGATATGATTAGGATGTGATTTTGGCTACAGCTTTCAATAATAGGATAAACTGTATTCCTTAAGGAACTTGTTCTTTTTAAGCACTGCATGCTCTCACCTAGAATTTAGTAGCAGGATTCATCAAATATATTGTTCTAGGCATAGAAGCCATGATTTGAAGTACTAAATGGAATTTGTAGATTGCTGCCAGAGAATAATTATATTCCCTTCATGTGTCAGTATTCTCCTACCCTGCAGCAGGAACTAAACAGTCTTATTTGTTGGTGGACAACTGAAAACAGTTCTAATCTCCAGTACAGTCTTGCCTCTGACTTCTAGAACATGTGGCATCTTGTATATACAACTTCTCATGTGAAACTTCCTCTTTGCAGCCTAAGGGCATAACACAAATGAGTTTACATTCCAAGCAAATATGATTTAGTTAGGTTGATAATTCCAAGATAAGCATGTGCTTTGGTAGCGGAAGGAAGAGTTTGTGCAAATGTGCCCTTTTTTGTTGTAACTTCAAATAAAAAAATAAAAGTTGCTGAAAGAGTTCTAAATGGAATGGTGAGACTACCTGGAGTTAAATAAATGATAAACGTTTCCCTTTCAGGAGCCTAAAAATATCTTGCTGGCTCACAAACACAAACTCTTGAGAGCTCAGCATTGTGATCGCTTATCCTTTAGATCTCTCTGGAAAGATGTTTAAACAAATATTTTTGGGGGCGGGAAAGAATAAAGCTGTTTAAATCCACTCTGAAAACTTTTCTGTGGATCATTAAAATAGATAAAACATGTGCTGTAAATTTCTATTTATCTATGTAATGTGCCATTTCAAACTTTTTTTTTTTCAAATTATCTTACAGGCATTTTTAAAGACAGAAGAAAATTTATGTACCATGTGCCTTTGAAACCCATAACTTGTCAGCCTTTTGGGTGAGAAATTTATTACATATTTTAGAGTTCTTCTAATGCAATTTCTTAAAACCTCACAAGCCTTTGTTACCTTCTAAAAATATACAGCAATAATTTACTACCCAACTTCATAATAATAATTGTACTTCAAAATAAACATTAAATTACCATATAACCCATACTGCTGCAGTAGGCCAGTGAGATGCTAAACAAACTATACTCTATTACATCATGTCTTTTTTCAATAGATAGAAGTTAAGTATTCTGTTTTTAAAATACCCAAGGCTGATATTTTGTCTTTTTATTGATACAGTATTAAAATTTGTATTACTAAATTAAAAATACAAAACTCCTGACAAAGATTTTTGTCAGGAAGATAAAACCTGTATGCTTAAATGTTTTCATCTCTGTAGGTCGACTAAAGAACGACAAGAAGTCAAGAATCCTACCCTTACTCTGCCAGATCAAGACTTCAAAGGATTCCAATCTAAACCTGCCATTTTTCAGCACTGTGCTCTGAGGCACTCTTCAAATGGTACTGCAGGGGTTTCCACTCCATGTAAGGCCTTGGCAAAAGAGAGTGAAGAAACGAGAAGCTTGTACAAATCTGGCAAAGCTGCTAAAACTTTTATTCCACCCTTCAAAACCAAGCTGACATTTTCTACATGCGAACAAGGCAGCAGCAAAAGATGTGACTCACCCATCAGCAAAAGTATGACCAAAGAGATGGAATTAAATCAGATCACAACTGAACAAAATAATGCTGGCCCTCAAGATCAGCAGTCTTGCATGCAGCATGCAGCAGACACCGACCTAGAAAATGGCAATTTAGGTATTTTCAGATTTTACTTATTTAACTATTGTGAATACTAACTGTCAGAGTTAAACCTTTAAGGGGTTTTTGCATTTTTTGTCAAACTTTTTGTCTTTAATAAGAAGGTTCTTTTTAAAGCTTTTTTTTTTGGCAGAAAAATTAGGAAATTACTACTTTCCTAATATTTTATGTTACACTCCTAAAAAAGCATGTGCTTCTTATCTCCAAAGTTAATTGAGAAGATGAAAAGTATTTCACACAGTGCTTAGAAACAAGATAACTTATGTTTCATTTGATATTTGATTTTTCTTATATACCTCATAGGTAAAATAATCTAGGAACCTTAGATTAGCCTTGCTATACTTCATTCACTTTTACACAAGCTTGTTTTCATTCCATTTGCTAAATAAAATGTAGACTTAGCCATATAAATGGTTGATTGTGTCATTTTTAAAGAAGCAGAGTTTAAATGCTCAACTGTTTGACTTAACGAATGTGGGCTTATGCCTTCTAAGCTCAGTTGAATGTTCTGGTGTGTGTTATTTCTACAATTTACAGTCAAGTAATCTGGATTTCTTTCAGAAGGACTCGTGTACAATTGAACAGGTACAAACATTTGCAGAATTAGATCGTGCATTAACAGGCCAAAGTCTCAGGATTATGGACTCCATAGTTATCAACTAATTTCTCTTCATTTGGAGTTTTCTGTGAGACTGAGTTCAGTCTGATAAGAAGAATATGTAGATGGAAGTTTAGTTCAGGGAGTTATATAAAACTAATATAAATATATAATTTGTTTCATGTAAATATTCAAATGCCTTCAGTAAACACTGCTTTCTAAATGCACTGAATTTTGAATATTTAGACTTGCAGTTTCTAAAAATCTACAGAGTGGCATGGAATAAATGCTTCTCTGAATCTTCTTTTGTAGTATGACTGTGTATCTTTATTTGATAATACTTTTAAAAGGTTTTGATGTTTTGGGGTTTTTTAATTTGCAGCTATGGCCAGGATGGTGACAAATCTCCGCTGTGCCAGAGATCTGCAGGAAATGAGAATTAAAAAGAAATTTAGGCAAAATATTCGCTCACAGCCAGGCGCTCTTTATGCCATTAAAACACCTGCAAGCAATAGAATCTCTCTGAAAACTGCAGTAGAAGAGAAATCTCCTAGCTTTTATTCTACAGAAGAGGTATATTGGTATCTTTTTATTTTCCATCTTGCATCTGTTTCTCGAGACTAGCAAATAACAACTCAGTAGCTTTTGGATAGATACTTTATTCAGTTTTTAGGTAAGTATTTACAGTAGCTGTTACACCAGTTGCTACAGTACTTAAGTAGCATATATACAGTTTTAAGACTATTCCAAATAATAAAGGTCATAAATGTCTCTAGTGATATAATCAAATGGGAAAAAAATCCACCAATTAGAATGCATATGAAGAGCTGGTTTAAAAGAACAGTTAAAATTTAAGCTTAGGTAAATCTATATGAAAATACTCTTGCTTTTGGTGTAGTGAAGGTACAAAACCTACTGAATTTTTTTAATCACTTTCAAAGAACACTGTGATGCTGTTCTGCTAAAACAGTTGTTGGGAATTCCTCCATTCTCCATGGTTTACATAGGAAACGGCAAGATCAGACAAAAGCTGTTTCAACCTTAAGGAAATATTTAATCTGAATTTATAAGATTGGGTATTTAAACTCTCAGCTGAATTCGTACTGTATTGTCATTAATTTGTCTTTTTCATCTGATTTTTTTTCAGCTATACACATATGGTGTTTCAAAACAATGCATACAAGTTAACAGCACAAATGCAGAATCTTTCCAGTTTCTCATCAAAGACTTTTTCAGTAAGGAGTATTTGTTAGCTGGAAATGGAATGCAACTTGCTGATGGAGGATGGCTAATACCTACAGATGAGGGAAAAGCTGGGAAAAAGGAGTTTTACAGGTTCTGTTACTTATGAACTTGAGACAACTATGCTATTTATTAGTTAGCAATTCTCTTGTCTCCTAGAATAAATCCAACTCAGCCATATTTTAAAGCATCTGACTACTTTTTTTTACTGTGCATTTTTAGTACACCTCTGTTAGTGTAAATAAAGATATTATAGGATTGTAAATTTACTATGTAGATTAATGTTGCTAGTGATTGATCTTCACTGACCATTAAAGCAAAGTCAATTTAAAAAATTTCTGGCAACAGTGTAAATAGTCTGAAAATAGGCAAGTTAAAATTTGCAGTGGATTTCAGGTTAACTTCTTAACAATTTATCTGCAGAGCACTCTGTGACACTCCTGGTGTGGATCCCAATCTAATAACAGAGGCCTGGGTTTACAATCACTACAGATGGATTGTATGGAAATTGGCAGCCATGGAAGTGTCCTTCCCACATGAATTTGCTAACAGATGTTTGACACCAGAAATGGTCCTGTTGCAGTTGAAATATAGGTACGTGTATAGCAATATATTGGGAGCTGTAATTTGTGTTACTGTGTGCTTTCTGGTTCGTCAATATTACAAAATGAGCACCTCTACCTTGCATTTACTACTTAGCAGAATGTTTGTACTGTTAAACTTATGCATATCAGTATTAAAAGCATAGTGTGTGTTACTTGCAAAAATGTAGGAAACATTTGCTGTGCTACAGGTGTGCTTAATCACGTAGATTGAGTAAGCAACAGTTTGCTACAATTGTGTTTAAAGAAAAACAGTGTGATGGTTTTTGTTTACTTTAACAAAGCATGAATTCTTTCTTATAGGTATGATTTGGAAGTTGATAAAAGTAAACGATCAGCAATCAAAAAAATAACGGAAAGAGATGATGCAGCAGGTAAAATGCTTGTACTGTGTATTTCCAAAATCATATCACTGAACACAGTTGTATCTCCTAGCAGTAGCAATAAAAACATGGAAAGTAAAAAAGCAGCAGCAATAATTGAAGTTACTGATGGCTGGTATGGGATCAGAGCTCTTCTGGATCCACCTCTCAAAGCTTTCTTAGATAGAAGAAGGCTGACTGTTGGTCAGAAGATCATAGTGCATGGAGCAGAACTTGTTGGCCCTCAAGATGGATGTACACCACTGGAAGCCCCAGATTCCCTTATGTTGAAGGTAAATAAAATACTAGTTCAGCTTGATTGGATGTGACCGAGAGATGTGATAAATGCTACTTGGTTGAGCCACATTTGGTAAAAAGAAAAAGTTATTGAGGCTTTACGAACAGATGGAGCTTTGCTGAAGTTTAATAACCAGATTTGTAAGACATGACACAAGGGTGTTACAGAATACAGTTGGAAGAGAAGTTTGTAGTATAAAATTCTGCCAAGTTTTGCTATGTGTTTCAACAGTTCCAGCTCCTTACTTTGGTTAAACACCAAGTTACAAGAAGTATTTATCCATCACAGACAACATGGAAGTTGGAGGAAGAATTGGGGGGTGGAAAAACCAAATCATGAGAGGGTGGACTGTCAGGGGAGGGCCTTGGCTCATTTGAGCAAAAGTGATTTATTCATAATGAGGTCAGTGCAAAAATAGATATGCAGATATTCCGGTAGATGTAATAAGCTGGATATAGCTTTGACCTATCACTGGCAGTTTCTCATTCACCATTTCCCTTACTCAGATCTCAGCAAACAGCACTCGACGTGTACGATGGCACACAAAACTAGGATTTCATCGGGATCCCAGACCTTTCCCTTTGCCTTTGTCATCGCTTTACAGTGAAGGTGGTGCAGTGGGGTGTATTGATGTAGTTATTCAAAGAACTTATCCTATTCAGGTATGGTGTAAGTAGTTTATGAATCTAACAGGTTCTGTGAGATCTAAATTATATTAATTAATTGTTATATCATTGCTCAAACCAGACACAATATAGAGAGCTAAAAATTTCTTTAGAAAATACCATTATGTGTAAAATGAACAGGAGTGGTTCTTGCATTGTGCATGTATTTAGTGTTTCAGGACTGGAGTATCCTGCTATAAGAAGAATTTGAGTTTGAGCTCAGTATCTTTTGATTGGCTTTGCTTTCAGCTTCAAAAAGCCAGAAAAAATTGAATTTCAATTCTGGCCTTTAAAAAGTACAGCACTTGTATTAAGGGAGAAAAAAGAGTTTCAACTCCAAGTAGAAGTGAAACCAAATTTGTTTTATTATTAACATATTAACATAGAAGTTACATATTTCTAAGCATTAGTAGGATTAATTTTTCTTATATGTAGGTGATGGTATTGTGTAAGTTCTATTATTTAAAAATATGACTGAAAATACAGTGTGTGATTATGGTGTAGAATAGAATTAAGATATTTTAAATACCTCTTGATATCCAGACATTTTAAATACGGTCAGACTTCACTGCAGCTACTGGGTTTTATAACAATACCAGACACAAAAAGAAACAATATTTCTGTTAGTAATCAGTCCTTTTAATGTTAACAGTTTAACCAGGACACAACTTCCATATTTTATTAACTTTTCTCAGAGTGTGTTATATGTGGCATGTACATCTAGAATTCTTTTTTCATTGCCTTCCTTCTAAGGTATTGTATAATTGTTGGTGGATGTAGAATGGATTCTGCAAAGGTACTGGCAATATTTGGTTTGGATCATTACTTTGCTATTTAGATCATTGCTTTAATGGAGGAAATTGCAGCACTTACTATGCGAGCTGCCTGGTACAACAAACATTTATTTAGGTCTCAGAAAGGGAACTGTAATCTGTAACTGCATCACAGTAAATGGTTTCCAGGCTGGGGAGGAAAGTGGTGCTTTGTATCTGGCTATGTCAAGAGATTGATGTACTTTTTTCTTTTTTAAACACTGAGACTCTTGCTCAAACATACCAAAATTATAGGAAGATTTGGGCTGTCTGTCTCCTTTTACCTCAAGGGTCAAGGAGTGTAGGAATCACAGTAGCCTTAATTAAAGATGTCAAACTGTGAGTAATACAGGAAATACATGGTGTGCAATTACTAAGGTAGGCAGAGCCTATTTCAACAATTCACTGCCTCATAAGGATTAGTTCTGCAACCTTTTCTCATCCTGCTTTCACTGTACTCTCCTGCTGCTTCTCTGTTCGAAACCTGGAGCTCACCTGGTCCTGTTACTTAGCTAATTTAATTCATTAAACTAGGAAAAAGTAACTAATAATAATTTAGAAAACACACAATGATCTGCTATCTGTTGAATTACCGAACTGATACGGTCTGCTGAGGTCAGATACATTCTAGAGCCAGTACAAGTGAGAAGACAGAATCGTGCAGAAAACGGGAAGGGAAGGTACTACTTTCGGCAGCAGTGGATCTCCTTGTTTGGCTCACTGACTTCTTCAAATCAGGCAAGCCAGTTCTGGCAGAGTTGTGGACAAGGCTCTAGTCCTGTGGAACCATTTCAGGCAGAAAATGTTTAGGAACATGTGCAGAACTACATCATAGTTCTTTTACAGCATCTAATCTAGGGTGTTAAAACAGTACAGCTGATGTGGAAAGACAGGTTGGGTAGAATGCAGTCTGATGTATTTTTAAGCATTAGGTTTGATGGTTTGTATCTTAATGTATCTGCCAGTGGGATCCATTCATCATCTAAATTACAACACTGATACCCACTACTTGAAGCTGTTCTCTTCAGCTGTTAAATCATCTGGTTTTGGATACTGCTCTGTTCTGTGTGTGTGTCTTTGAAAAGTTACCAACCAATGCTGTGGGGTTTTGCCTGTTATCTGTTATACTGAAAGAACTTAAGGTCAGCTGCCTGTTCATTTTTAAAGCATTTTTGCTTAACAGTGAGTATTAAGACGAAGCTATATATTGTTAAAAATAATTTTTTAGAAGTGTGGGTTTTTGTTTTAATCTTTTTATTTCAGTGGGTGGAAAAGACGTCAGCTGGTTCCTACGTTTTTCGTAACAGCCGAGCTGAAGAAAGGGAAGCTGCCAAGCATGCAGAGGATCAGCAAAAGAAACTGGAAGCTCTATTTGCAAAAATCCAAGCAGAACACGAAAAGCATGAAGGTAAAGCTTTCATTCTTTCAGAACATGTATTAAGAACACAAAAACGTTTTTGATGCTTACAAAAAAGTCTAAAGAAATATTCAAAAATCTTCTCTGGTGATAGAGAAGCAGAGACAGGATTTCGGGTTATTTTCTTTGTTGTTGTTTTTGTTTTGTATTGTTTCAGGTTTTTGCTTGGTACGCTGTGTAGCAAGACCTTTCAGTACAAAACGGTTACATGGTTACTTGTGTGGCTTTGCAGCTACTTAGGAAATGCTTCTTGAACATATTGGTAGCCAGGCCAGTAAAAAATTATCCTTAAGATGATGCTTAGGGAAGTGTTCCAAAATTGTAGAATTTTTAATCCTTCTCTTCAAGGACGTGACAGTGTAAGATTTCACTGAGAAGAGGGCACTGCTGGGATGTATCTCAGTAGACCTGAACACCAAGACTGAGCACTGAGCATCTTTCCTCATGAATAATTGCATGACTGTGCAGATACTGAGGTCAGTGGAGCTGCTCAGTGGGACAGGGACTCTGGTGATACAAGCCATGGAGGAGGCTGAGTTACTGAATGCCTGTTTCACCTCATCCTTGATTGGCAATCCCAGGCCCTGGAGACCAGGGGAAATTCAGAAGCAGGGAAGACATACCCTTGGTGGAAGAGGATCAAGTTAGAGAACACTCAAGCAAACTGGACATATGTTAAGTCCATGGCTGATGATGGGATGAAATTAAAAGTACTGAAGGAGCTGACTGATGTCTGTGAGGCTGCTTTTGATCCTCTTTGAATGATCATTAGTTAAATGGTAGGGATGCCTGGAGACTGGAAGAAAGCAAATGTGTCTCTTGTATTCAGAAACAACAGGAAGGAGCACCCGGAAAACAAGCCAGTCAGCCTTACCCTGATCCCTGAGAGGTGATGGAACAAATAATCCTGGAAACTGTTAACAGTCACATTAAGGACAAAAATGTGATTTGGAGTATTCAGCAAGGATTCACCCTGGGGAAGTCATGTTTGACCAACCTGGCAGCCCTCTGTGCTGAAATCACTGGCTTGGGTAGATGAGGCAAGAGCAGAGCTATTGTCTACCTGGACTTCAGAAAGGCTTTTCACACTATGTCCCTTAAGATCCGCAGATGGGCTGGATGAGCAGGCAGGCAGGTGGATTGAAAACTGGCTGAACAGTAGGGCCCAGAGGGCGGTGATCAGTGGCACAAAGTGTCTTTGGAGGCCAGTAACTACTGCTGTATGCCAGGGATGAGTACTGGGTCTAATCCTGTTTTAACATCTTCGATAATGATCTGGAGAATGGAGCAGTGTACTTTCAGCAGGTTTGATGTTAAAAATTAGGACAAGTGATGGATACACTAGAGGATCATGCTGACATCCAGAGGGATCTTGGCAGTGGAAGAAATGGGCTGACAAGAACCTCATGAAGTTCAACAAAGCAAATTGCAAATCTTGCACCTGGGGAGGAACAGTCCCATGCACCAGTACACGCTGAGGGCCACCCATTTGGAAAATAGCTTGGCAGAAAAGGCCCTGGCGATCCTGGTGGACAAGGTCTAAGGAGGTGATCCTTCCCTTCTGTTTAGCATTGGTAAGGCCACATGTGGAATGCTTTGTCCAGTTCTGGGCTCCTTAATACAAGAGAGACATGGACACACTGAAGAGATTACAACAAAGGGCCATGAATGTGTTTAAGGAGTTGGAGCATCCGACAGAGGAAAGGCTGCGAGAGCTGGGACTGTTGAGCCTGGAGAAGAGAAGGCTCAGGGGCATCTGATCAGTGTACATAAATACCTGAAGGGACAGTGCAGAGACAATAGAGCCAGGCTTCTGTCAGTGGTGTCCAGTGACAGGTCCAGAGCCAAATGGGCACAAACTGGAACACAGGAAGATCCCTCTGGACACTGGTAAACACTTCTTCACTATGATGGTTGACTGACAGTGCTGCCTAGAGAGGCTGTGAAATCTCCATCCTTGGAGATAACCAAAAGCTCACTTGGGCATGGTCTTGGTCGGCCTTCTGTAGGGTAATCCTACTTGAGCAGCAGGGTTGGACCAGATGACCTCCAGAGGTCCCTTCCACTTCAACTATATTATAATTCTGTACTGGGTGACACTGTCCACCTCTGCCAGTGATTTCTAGTGGTAGTTCTAGCATGGAATTCTTAGTTGAAATCAGAGATGGCCTTGTAATTCTTACCTTCACTGCTATGACCTTCCCCATGTCAGTCACTTCGTGCGTTGTTCTATGTTTGGTAAACTTGTCTACTCAGGAGTCTGCTATGCTGAAGGAATTCATCAAAATGCTGGCAGCAAAGTGACTTGCCTGAGGAGATGTTAGTAGTTTAATATAATGAAGTTAACTTGGCTTTTAGCTGATGTCCTGAGGAGGCTTCGTATGCAGGCTTGTGGTCACCTGCTGTCCCAGATCTTGGTGTCTTTGACACTTTTCTGCTGCATGAGAGGAAGAGGAAGTGATGGACATAAAGAAAATGTAGTCAAGTACCTATGAAGGTTCTTGGTAGCCCATCAAATCTCCCACACTCTCCTAAGTGCAGACACTGATACTGGCTTCCCCAAAGGTCGTGTAATCCGCTAATCTATGTTGTATTTGAATGAATAAGATTTTTTTTCTGCTTGTATTTTCCTGAGATAGATATACACACTCACACACACACATACATCAATTCCTGTACATGTGGTTTGTATTTTTATTCTGGCAAGGCCTAAGTACTACTGTGTTTCTTACATAATTATTTCTTCCTTCACTTTAAATAGTCTGTTTGTTGTACTCAATGCACATAATGGCTTTTTCTCAACAGAGAGAACCAGTAGAAGGACACCAAGATCACGGACAGTCACAAGACAGCAAATCCATAATTTGCAAGATGGTGCAGAACTTTATGAAGCAATTCAGAATGCACCTGATCCTAGTTATATGGAGGTAACTGTAGATCCTACTGGGCTAATTTTGAAAAGCTTGTGGAATAAATTAAAATTTAGTACCTCCTGCTAAAGCAACCATTAAATTACTCCTTGTTTTTGCTGGTTTTAGATATTTTCTACAGCATGCTTATTGCTAAATAAATTAACATTAAAAATTTTGAAAAAAATGTAATGAAGGCTTGTTGAAATTGATTAATATTATCTTGGATGGCAATTTTCTCTTGGTATAAAAATCCAGGATATAGCACAATTAAAAGTTAATGTTACTTTTAATTTTATTACTTTGCTTTGTCTTGCATATATGAAAACTTAATGCATCTCATAAGTCTAGAGTTTCATACATCTACTCTTCCATGCTGTTCACTGAAGTGTTCAAATAATTATATTGTCACTGTTCTCTTCATTTCCTGTTCCAGTTAAATCACAACTTTTAAGTGTTTATGCCTTTATTAATAAACATGCAGGTGGTTAGTCCCTGCCAGTTGTTAACAATTAAACACATACCTTGCTTTTTGCAAGTGAGGATCCTTGACTGTCATAAAGCCATATGATCTGTGACTTTACTTGATAAAATGGTATCCATGTCTCTGGTGCTGCATGCACACTCATCTGGGTCTTGAAGGCTTGGTCAGAAAAGTGATGGTTTTGATGCATTTTAGTGTAAATCATTGTGTCAGCTCAGAGACAGCAGCCTGAGGAGAAGTGCAACTCTTCCTTTATTCTTACAGAAATTTTCCTAATACATCTTCGTATAAAACAGGCAAGCCTGCTGATTATATTAAATATTCACCGTAGTTATGCACTCTCAAGCAGGCTTCTCACTAATTGTCACATAAGAACAGTGTGTAATGTAAAGCTCTGCACAGACCAGAGGGCACCAGCTGAGTACCAGGTAAGATTGATGCCTCCTGTTGTTTTAACATACCTCATTTCAAGTCGTAGTAGTGTATCAGCTGGAAATAAATTGCTTGTAACAGATGAACACTGAGGAAAGAGGCTGTGTAAAAATCTTGACCATGTTTTTTTGATTAATAAAGAAGATACTGAGTTCGTTTTCTCTTGGTTGCAGGGATATCTCAGTGATGACCAATTAAAAGCCGTGAAGGCTTACAGGCAGCTGATGAATGACAGAAAACAAACTCAGATGCAGGAACAATTCAAGAAGGCTTTAGAGTCAGCAGAACAGGAAGAAAATGGTTGTTACAAAAGGGATGTGTCTGCAGTATGGAAGTTATATGTGGTAGACTACAGAAAGCAAGAAAAACATAAAGGTTAGTGCTTGAAAAATTATAAATAACTTTTAACTAAATGTGGTAACTGGCCAGCATAGGTACATTTGAAGAGTTTCCCAACAGTATTTTAGCTTGCATGTTAATATTTCCAGTTTTAATTGATTTTTGGTTTAGGGCTTTTGAGTGGGAGGGAGTGTTGTAGATTTATTTTGTTTAAAAGCCTTCAAATTATTACGGAGCAGTTAAGTTACCTTACTGTGCTGTTGTCAGGAGCAGTACTGAGTATCTGGCGCCCGCTGCCTGATGTGTGTTCCTTGCTGAAGGAAGGCGCTCGCTACAGGATCTTCCAGCTGGCAGCATCACAGTCCAGGGGAAGGGCAGACTCCAGCAACATCCAGTTAACAGCCACGAAGAAAACTCAGTATCTGCAGCTGTCGGTAAGTGCATAAAAGTGCATCATTAAAATGCATCACACCTATATGTGTGGTAAATACTGAAGTTTTGTGTTTCTTCAGGTATCACAGGAGATGCTGGTACAGATTTTCTTTCCAAGAAAGGCTCTAGAATTCACCAGTTTGTTGGATCCTTCTTTTCAGCCACCATGTGCTGAAGTGGATTTAGTTGGAGTTGTAGTTTCTGTTAGCAGAACAGGTACGTTGTGGACCACATTCATGTCCTCCCATAGAATAAGCACTGAATTCTTTATTTCAGAAGTCAAAGTTATCTTGATGTTGTACTTGCATCTCAGGCCTGTGAAAGCCTGCTAATACAGCCTATCACAGTGACATGCTGGCAGATAAATCTGTTTTTCTGAAGAAAAACTGTCCCTGGTTACTAGCTCAGAAAGTTAGTAAGGCAGGATCCAAGCTCAAAAGCAGCTTATATTTAAGTACTATTATATTTTTTCATAAGTGGTGGGCATAAGTTCTCACATCTGTGTTCAGCATCTGCAGAAGCACCATCGTGCATGTACACGAGCTCCCTCTTTCGTGTACAGTGTCATGGAATGAGTGGAATGCAGGCACTGGAGCTCATGGACAGGGAAAGGTGGATAATCTTCTGGATGAAAAGTAAAAGCTCCATAGGAGTATTATTTTTAAAGATACAGACTTTGAGTTGTTTTCTGTAATCAGTAGGGAGCTGGTGTAGAATATGGAAGAAGCATGAGACACTTGTTACCATGCAGATGGGCTGCCATGTAGCTCTTTGAAGATGTGACTTTTTTTTTAATAGATCCAAATCACAGTACCTTTACTTAAAGAGATGTAAAGGTTTAATTCAGACTTTTTTTCTGCTTTTAGGTTTCACTACTGTGGTGTATTTATCTGATGAAAGCTGTAATTTAGTGGCGGTAAAGATCTGGACAGATCTCAGACACTTGGCTATTGAAGATATAGTTGTCCGCTGCTCACTCATTTCTGCAAGCAACCTTCAGTGGCAGTCTGAATTCAGATCAGAAATTCCCGTGCTGTTGGCTGGAGATCTTTCTGTATTCTCAGCCAGTCCAAAGGAATGCTACCTTCAAGAGAAGGTTAATGAACTAAGAAGTATGATTGAGGTAAACCTGTAGAAGTGCAGTTTGATGATTAGTTTTAGTTACTGCTGTGTTACCTCCTTCACCAAAAAATCTGTTAGTATTGACAAACCTTGAAGACAAGTAATACACATAATGCTGAATTTGAGGGGATTTTCTGGGAGATGGAGTAAGAAGTTAATGCAGTTTTCCTGGAGGATTGAATGTCTTGATTTTTTTTTTTTTTTTTTTTCAACTCATTCAACACTATCTTTAGGATGTGCCACAGGATCTCTGGCTGGCAAAAGATCTTGTGCCTGTCAATAGGGAATCTGCCATGGACGGAAAGTGCAGCAATCTTCTGTGTTCTTGGTTTGATATAAAATAAAATTTCAGTGGGATAATGATGAGAAAAGAGAGTCTTAAATGTAGTGTGTATAGTCCTTACACAGTTTGAAAGCCAGCTATTCTGCATTGCAAAATTTGTTCTCCCTTACAGAACGTGGCCTCCTTTTGCTCTGATGCAGAAAGTAAATTGATGAATTTGCTACAAAGCAATCTCCTGCTTACACCCAGTTTAACTAAAAGATGTGGCTTGGAAAGCCCCTCTCCTTCCTGCAGCTATGCAGAGGATAAAAGTTTGGTAAGCTTCTGGTAATTAATGCTGTGTTTGTACTGGCGGTACATGCAGTAAGGATATACACAAGTTTTGTACTGATAGCTGTGGTGAATGGTCTCACTTCTCAGTCCACTCCATCCATTCTCTTCAGGGCAATGCAAGCTGATTAGAAGCTTTCTCTGTGTGTGTGGGTGTAGGATTATTCCCCAGGAGGAGCCCTGAGACAGATTATCCTTCCTCCAAACAGTACATGAAAACTTCCCCTTGTGGGCTGTTTCCACAACATACTTTAAGTATTTTGAATTTGATGTGAGTAAAATGAATCATCCTTTCTTTTTAGATGATTTAGTGCTTCCGTGGTCCCACTGGGAAGATTATCTAATGTGAATGTCACAGAAGGAAAAATCTTGATCTGTACATTTTTTATTTCAAGGCATTCTGCAGTTCCCACCTTTGCTGAGAGGATTTACTTCCTGGTCTTTTCCTAGATATTGTTTGCTATTTCCAGGATTTAAAAGGGAAGAGGTACTATCACCTAGTAAATGTATTTTAGCAGTCTTGACAAAAATTGATTTAAATAGTACTCAAGTTTTCCATGAAAGCTGCTGGTGGTGAGTTGCTTCTGATGTGGAATACTGAGCACAGTCAGAACAAAAGTTTTTCCTGCCATGAGTTGCAGGGGAGGTGGAAACACCCTGGTGTGATATCAGTTCCTGAGGACTAAGTTTAAGCTTATAAGGCATCCTTTTCCTTTTCAGAGGGAGGGCTAATATTTAATTCTGAAGGTTTAGTTTATGTGTTTTATAAACTAATTAGTTTATATTTTTATGTTTTATTAAATACATTAATCATCTTATAACAAATGAGACATTAAATGTATTCTCAAGCCTGTGTTTGAATGATTTGCTATGCAGCATCTCTCTTGTGTGTATTGTTATCTTTGAATTTTTTGGTCTATGTTCTATCCTGCTTTTTCTTCAGTTTTTTTTTCTCCTTTTTACTTTGTTTAACCAACCATGTGTGGAGGATATAGCCAAGGCAGTAGAAGACTTATGAGTGCTTTGATTTCTTACCATCTGGCACAGAAAAATTCCCAGACATTTTGCTTAGCTCTTAGAAACAAAATGTAAAAGTTCTGTCTTAATGTACAGGTAAACAGTGATTTATCAATCGTCAGCACTTGAAGGAATAATATTAATCACCATCAGGAGATACCAAACTAAAATTAAATGGGATATGAATGATGATGTAGCGTTTTTATATTGGGGGGGGGCTTCCCCCATTTTTTGGAAGTCATTGAGGAAGTTAATGAAACAGAACATTGTATATTCAACATAAAACTTCTCTTTTTTACCCAGATCTCTTCTAGAATTGAAATGAAGCATCCAAGCCCTTTGTCAACTAGCACACCAAATATGAAACTTGTCACACCAGGGTCAGCAAAAACACTTTCATCTGCTACAGTTAATGAAGACCATCTCAAAACCAGCAAAAAGAGAAAAGCTATGGACTTCCTCAGTTGCATACCTGCCCCTCCACCACTGACACCAATATGTTCAGTAATTTCTCCATCTGTTAAAAGAGCATTTCAGCCTCCACGAAGTTTGGGTTTACAGCACAGCAAATCATCAAAAGAGACAGATCAAAATACTGGCCATGTCACCCCCTGCAGAAAATTGAGAGAAACTGTCCATCTTCCCCAAAATGACCTGGTTGCTGATGAAGAACTGGCAATGATTAATACACAAGCACTCATGAATAATTTACCAGAAGAAAAGAAGATGGGTTATGTAAATGAAAACAGCAATGCAACAGCTACTACTTTATCTGATGATCTTTCATCCAGAAATAGTTCCAGGTCTACTGGGGAAGCAAATAGCTCATCAAAAGCAGTTCTGAAGTAGCTGAGGCTCCTCAGAAGAACCCAAAGGAACCTGAGGACTCGTTACCAGCGCACAGAATGCTACAAAGACCAAAATCCCAAAAATGCTGCTAATGCACATGTACAGTATTGTATATATTTCAAATTCAAATTATTTTTACACTTTGTACATTAAAACTTGATTGTATTTAATAAAGTTCTATTACAAAAACAGACTCATGAAATAACATTTCATTTGCAAAATAGTTTGAAGTTTAGTATGTAAACACTTCTCACAAAGATGTATTGTACAACAGCATCAGTGTGGCTGAGCGTTTGATGACATTTTGTAGCCTTTGCTTTGATTCTGATGTGTTCTTGTATTACAGCAGGATCTTTGTTTCAGTCTAAAGCCATCAGTTTTGTTACCCTCTGCAACATTAGAATAGCTGTTTGGCTGTCCGAAGTGGCACAGGGCAAAATAAAGAGTTCTCTTATTTTCACCAAACAGAACACTTTAATTCTGGAATGTTGCTCTGCAGTTCTGGCACAGTTCTTGTAATTTTCTCCTCAGACTTTCCATATATCACTAGAAGAGGTTTAGAGAACAGCTATGATTGTTTGATTCACAGCAAAGTGCCCCACAGAGTTACTATTAAATTGGTCCTTGTTTCTGCTTCAGCTGTTCAGAGCTGCTCCTGTAGCCCTGTTCCTGCTTAGGAGTTGACACGCACAAGCCTAACACTAATGTTTCATTTTAGGAGCCTCTCCATCTTGGGATCAGTGAACTCCTATGTCTTGGCAAGATGAAGAACTCAGTTTGCTGTGTTGAAGTGTTTTGCTTCCAGGCTGGAGAAGCTTTGTGTGAGGTAAGACCACGATGAATCCAGTCAGTGGAGATAGGGAACAGCATCAAATCTTGCTACGATTTGTTGAGCTACTTTTGCCATCGTTCACTCTGCCTCTGAAAGTTACAATAATGCTGTAGGCAAGACAGTAGGTACAAAAAGTTTATACAGCCAGATATAAAGCATTAAAATGGCAAGAAATGCCAATTGTCTGGAGAAAGATTTGGCCACAATGGCCTTTAAGAAAGAAGTAAGTTAGGAATGTTTATTGTTAGTGTCAGACTGTGATGCAGAAAAAAACATCCCAAATGTGGCATGTGGTAGAGCCAGTACATTTCAGCATATGCCTGCATGGATTTTCATGGAGCAAGAGGGATGAGAGGGAGTACAGTTTGTACTGGGAACAGTGCTCTTACAGTGGTCATGTAGAGCTGTGAGATCACAGTCCAATGCCATTTAAAGATTTGTAAGAAAGAAAAGTAATTTAGAAATGTAGTAGAAGAACACAAGAATAAAAAACAATTTAGGAAAAAATGTAAAACTAGAGACTCTTATACCCTGATAATTAAAACACTGGGGAATGCACATCTTCAGTTAAATGTCACGTTCATATGTGCCATGCCAGGTCTTCTCCTTGGGAAGGCAGAAAGGTGGGTGGAATGGGCACCCGTGCCCTAAGCTGCACTTGCTCCACTGTAGCTCCCTTCATCTGCTTGGTTTTTCAGACCGGAGAACACTGTGGAAGGTGACATTGTGCTCATATTGTTCTTTCATCCGTTGGATCTTTTCCCGAGGGACGTGATGAATATTTCTTCTGTAGAGTCAACAGTAACAAAAAATACAAATATTTAGTTGCCTGTCTATGAGAGGTTATCTTCAGTTTGCTAAGGTTCCACATAATGGTTCAGGTCTCCACTGATCTCTTTCTGGCCTTTTTTTTTCAAATTATTGTTCACTTCCACCTACTTCTTAGGAATATTATTGTGACTGCTGAAAAATGTAACACCATTGTTTTTGGGAGGCAGACAGGACATAGGAAGTTGACAATGTCCGAAATGAAAGTTGTGTAGAAGACCTGTGTGGTATTTTATATGAGTATTGCTGTGTTTTAGCAGTAACAGCTTGTTGGCCTCAGGGTGAGCTTCTCTACAGCTGGAGGAATGCAGCCAAGGGCTGCAGCCAGCCCAGACACTGAGCAGCAAGGATAGAGGTCAAAAACTGCTGTGGCTTTGAGTGCAAGTAGGGAAACATCACATGTGATATGGCTCAGACTCCAGGGCACACTTGTAAATGCCAAGTTTGAGAGGGAGGGGAACACAATGCTCAAACATGCAGGGCTTTCTGGATAGAGTAGCAACAGCCACGATCCCTCCACAACTTAGTGGCAATGGTTTTTCCAAAGACCACCAGGAATTTCTGTTTGAGTATCTTTGGATTTGCCATTTAGTGCTATTAAGGTGCAGTTTGTGTCCTAGAATCTAAGTTTGTCCTGCATCCATATTTTCAAAACCTGTTGTGCAAATCGTGCACTACTCAAAAGTATTTTCTCCGTGGTGGAATTGGAGTGAGAGTTGCACTGCAGGCTGCCAGCTGCAGCATCCAACTTGTGAGGTAGGCACGAGGTCCTGCAGCAGCCCACACCGTGTGGAAGCATTGTGGACGCAAACCTGCAGCTCTCCCTGAACCATTTGCCACAGACCTGTTCCAGACTGAGTGTATGTGAATTAGCTTTACAGTGCTGCTGTGAAAAGTCAATTTGTTTCAAAGAGGTAATAAAACAAATTGCAAGTTACTGAGTAACTCTACCTACGAGGAATGATCAGATTGTAGCCCTGCAGTGCTGCCCTACCAATTGTTGGTGCTACTGAGGAGGTCGGCCTGCATGCATTTTTTCACTCTGCAGTCACTGGTCAACCTAACATTCTTAGAGCCACATTTGGCTGCCTCTGTATCCTACCACACTGTGCAGAGTTGATACGTTCTTTGTATCCCTTTTGTGTGTGTGTGTGTTAAGATCCTTACCACGATCCTTTAGAACCCCATTTCTTAACCATACTTGATGTGCCATCCCTGCAGCAGGACAGTATTTGTTAGATTCTTAAAAACAGAAGTCTGAATATTGTCTGTAGTGCTTAGATTTGGGTTTGGGCCCAAACAAAAGAGACTGCTTCTCAAAATACAGAATGAAAATCAGGGCTCCTGCCCCATCAAGCTTGCAGCACAAAAACATGCTTCAGGGCTTGTTGCTTTTTCTACTGTGTCTCACTTCAGGCTCTTTCAGGGCTGACTTCACTACAGACCAGGTACTCAGTAATGGAAATTTTCCACAACAATCTTTCTGTTGTCATTTACCAGGCTACATTTTAGGGTATATGAGGAGGAAGAAGGCTGACCTTCTCTCAGCACATCAACGAAATGAGAAGCTGCCTGCTCTAGCAAAGAGAAAACGATGTACCTTGTCAGCTCTTGAACATTGAACTTCCAGGGTGTGTCTGGTTCTTGGAATGTAACTTCATACCTATTTTCACGTGCCTGAAGGACACAAAAGTAACATTATGAAACTGCACTAAAAGCATTGCCACCTCTGCCAGAATTCCTGACAAGAGACACCAATGTGTCTTCAAAGACTCTGTATGGTCCATTTTTTACAAGTCATGAACCACAATTATAAATCATATCTTGATATGTTTGTCAACAAATAGTTTGGGAACTGTTCAATTCATGTCCCTACTGGGGAAGGGGATGATGTTCTCATCACCAAGAAGTAGCAGGGCAGGTTCAGAGGCTGTTAATCTTTTCAAGTAGTTTTGCCTTCACTGAGTTACAAAGCTGACCAGCTAAACAACTACATTGGCACCTCTACCTCTACTTCATTACAATAACCATCCTTAACTATAATTAGAGAACTGTGGGAGAACTGAGGTAAATATTTTTAGCCATGTAAAGAACCTTTTCAGTCAGGTCACCTTGTAAATGTCAGAGCTGAGCACATAAAAGCAATAAACCGGAGCTTTCCCTACCATCATCACATACGGCTTCATTTCCCAAGCATGGATGTTGGTATTATCAATAATAACCGGGCTTTTCCCCTTCTTCATTGCTTTGCGTGCTGCAATGTAACACATTAAATAAAGCTAAAATATGTTAAATAACAGACTGAGCCAGGCCTTGCTAGCCCCAAACTGTCCTTTCTTTACCCACTGCTCACACGCTTGGTTCCCCACCAGACTTGGGTTTGCAGCTACCACCCAAATGGGAGCCAAAGGTCAGTGCCCAGCAGCTCTCCTGGAAGAGATGGTGCAGCCTCTGGCTGATCTGAAGCTCTTATAAAACATACTTACAACAGCCAAAAATTACTGTTATTTACAGGAGATCCCTGTTACGTGATCTTGAAGTATGCTTGCCATCGCTACAAATTCCTTCAGAGCACAGCCACAAAAGCATGGCACACATGGCAAATACATGAGTAGAGACCTGGGTTGTTTAATTCTCGAACTTAAAACTCAGCTTGCAAGTTTTCCTCCTGTCTGTCATTACCTTGCCACCACCTTCCAGGTCAGGACAGACACCTAAGAAGTTACAGGCGAAGGCTGCGGTGCCTACACTGCAGAGAGCAGCTGCTGGGCTGGTGTCTGTAGGGTATCAAGATTCAGCAGTGCTTCCTCTCTAAAATAACATCAACCAACCTCCAAATTTTTTTCATTTGCAGATTTCCCTTTTATAAGTCAAAAGAAATCAAATCAGAAATGGTAAATGTATTTTTTAGCCAACACCCCATGAACTGCAGTGTATGACACCACCTTGAGATATTTAATTCTGGGGGCTAAGTTTAAAGACAGCCTGAAATGCAAAACTATTCTGCACAGCCCCTGGATCAAGTTCAGTCACCTCTTTTCTGGTTCCACTTGTGTGCATCCTCTAGGAAGTCAGGCTCAAAGATGTAGACACCATTTTCCACAAAGAAGTCATCAGTACTAAGGACTACAGCACTGGGGTGGTCACGTTTCAGCTGTCTGCAGAAAAAATAAAAAGATGAAAGAAGGATTAGGACATGGTAACACCCTTTAACAGAGGCCATTAAATCATGAGTCATTTGAGTGCTCCGCAAATACACCCAGTGCTTCATTTGAAAAATCCCAATTTAAAGGATCTGAAAGTACTGCAATAAGTAGATGGACACGTAGGAAGAAAGGAATGGAGCTTGAAGGCATGGCCCTGATTTCTTTAAGTCAGCGGAGAAATCTACACTGGACTACCAACATCTGAGTCTTTAATCTTATTAATATATTCAGCTTTCCTTCTGAGTTATCTGAGAAAGCAGGATTGTAAAGGAAAAAAAAAATACAAACCAGCAACCCAAACCTGCTTATCCAGGCATGGAAGTTGGTGTCAGAAGACAACTTGGTGATGGGAATTTTGCTACAGAGATTTCTGAAGATAGCCAGGAGGAAGGACTTGTCATTTAGTAAAGATGGTCCAGAGAACCAGGTTTGGTTTGGGGGGCTTTTTTGGCTATAAAGCAGATAACACTTTTTTAAAATTTTAATTTGCAAACAAGTATCTGAGTGATAAGTCAATATTTTGTGTTATTTTATGCAATTTTATGGTTCTTATCACTTGTCCCTGTTTCACTTATCTTCCTCTTGTAGAGTTGAGTAATTTTTATATCTTCAGCTTTTAAACAAATTTTATAAACAAATCTGAGTTTATAAAAAATATTTTATAAACAAATTTGCAGATCCATAAAACAGACCGCTGTGGTAAGTGACACTGAGCAATTCCACTTCCCTTCACACTGGGGGATATGTGTCCTCAGCAGTGCTCCTGCAGGCTGGGGATGCCATGGAGAGCAGATGCATGTCCTGCTGGACACTGAGCAGCTGCCTCACAGGCAGCCACTGGCTCTTGGAGATGGAAGGAAGTGCTGCCTTCCGTGGAGATTTAAATACGAAGCCTTCCTCTGCCAGTCCGTAGAAACAACAACAAAAAAAAAATCTTAATGTATGATCGTGTTCCCATTTGTGTATAATCCTGAAATTTTGTGTCCATAGAAAGAATTATCCGTTTTTTTCAATCACAGAAGAGCTGGGGGAGGAGGGAGTCTCTGCAAGAAATCAGGGAGAGCCCACGGCATCATCTCACTGCTTTCTGTGTCCCTAAGGCTAGAAATATCTTGGGAAAAGAAAGCAAGCTCAGTCAAGAAACCCTGAGTCCCTCAGACACGAATGCTGCTGTCCTGCTATCTCACACCACATGTGGCCTCCAGTCCCTGTGACTCATTTCAGCTTCCCTAATAAAACGCTTCTCTTCCATCCCCACAAGTTGCAAAACAACCACTTCTCAGTGTCTTATCTACGTGGGCAACAGGAAGGGAAAAGGTGCGTCCAGGTTATCGGCAGCAGAACAGGCACACAGACAGAAAAACCTGAATTCTGTCATCCAGCTCTGTCCCAACCATTTACTTACCAGTTGGACCCTAATCTGCCTGCAGGCAGCAGCTCTTCACTAGGACTGCAGGACGCATTTAGCTGAATAAAGGTCAGCTTCTGGCTTTACTCTGTCTCCACTGTAACTTCTACCATCTGCTGATTAATTAATATTATTTTGTGGTAGGACCCACCCCAGCGAGCAGCGACTTGGTGCTGGCCAAGCCAGGACTGGGCTGTAACCCCTGTCATGCATCATTCAGCACCTACCTGTCCTTGTGTTCTAGCTCCAAAGGGATGTTTTGTTCACAAAATTACTGCTGGGCAAACGGATTTAAGAAAAGCCATGTTTCAAACTGTTAGCGAACAGTAAAATTTTGTTGCTTTAATTTTGGTCTCAGGCAAAAAATTCTTATCATGAAAAGCATGGCAACACCTAATGCTTATCTGGCTACTGCTGTGCTGATAACCTGATATATTCAGGTCTCACTATGACTCAGCACCTCATCTTTCCCACTGCTTTACCCATTGCAGTTTCTTCTCTAAAAAACTGACTGCTAAAATATTTGTTGTCCCTTTAGCTACTAATAGGCACATAAAATTGTACACATTACTGAAAGATCTCAAGACTATTTTTTTTGCTCAATATTTCTTTTAAAAATGTTCTCAACCAGTGCAAATTTTAAAATCCATTTTTCTCAGCACATACTTTACTGAATTTTCAACACATCTATGCACACTCGCTTGAGAGCTTTGGTATTAACCCTTAAGCAATCTAAACTGCAGGTGAATCTCTGTAAGCTCGGTCTGCTGTCCTCATATCAATACTTAAAGTAGATTATAGTTGTGTTTCAAAGGAGGAAAAATATGGGACAAAATGTGCTGAGAGCTATGAATTACTGTCACATTTGCTATATTCATACCAAATGAGCTCCTGCTAACAGCAACATAAGAAAACATGAAGTGGGAAAAAGATGTCTTACCTTTTGTTTATTTTGCTGGTTTTAACTTTTAGCTTCCCAAAACAACCAAACTATCACTGAAGTTTACAGCTGTTTTCTGTGCTCCCTTCCCTACTGCCCACAAAGCTGACAAAAATTCTGTTTCTTCTGTCCCTTATCATTCCAAAGGACACCAAGACCCCTTTAGTGTGTTCTTTGCAAAATGAGCCTTCCACAATCTTCACAGGACCTCAAGCTGGTTTAGAAGAAAGGCCCTGCATAATCACATCAGGCTCTTAATCACTGTATGCAATTAAAATGCCTGTACTTTAGAAAAATAGACACCAGCTATGCAAAATGGGAGCACTTGTGACCACTGTTATTTATGAATAAATCTTGAACAGCCCCATAAAAAGAAACTTACCCACTGCTGTTAGATCAGTAAGTGTAAAGCTTGCTAAGGACGAAAAGAAAAATGCAATCTCTTTGCAAGATCAAAGGACACACACGAGCTATGTTTGCACTTTTTAAAGAAGCCATTGAATTGGAAGCACTGCATTGTGACAGGCAGCATCTGTCAAAGGTTCAGTATTAATTTGCTTTGGACGGGTAATTGCACAGTGCTACATCTCTCCATCTTGCAGTGGATACGGTACCTCCTTCACCATGTAGAGGGGTGAGGAGAAAAGGGTTTGAGGAGATTTATTGTAAGCAGAGGAAACACCCACCGTTCTCTTCTTACTTTCTTATCCTTTGTCGTTTCTGAAACAGCAGCAAACCTTTCTTTAGCAAAGGATAGAGCATAATGCATTTTGTATGCATAGGTTGTCATGCTTTTCCATCAGAAAACTTGAAAATTAATTAACTTCTGATAGCAGGTTGGAAGAAACATTTTCAGTGCTCAGAAGACCACAGAATGGTATATCACAGACTAGAACATGTATGTACCAGCACCACATGCAACCACTTTCTCCGGCCACGCTTCCCAACACTGAGTGTTCTGTAGCATTGTCTAAAAGCCTTTTGTGTCAGCAGGAAAGCAGGAGTGTGAGATCTGGAGCACGTGCCCAGCACGACCCACTGTCTATTGTGTTTGAACAACTCCTGGTGCCCTGAGGACTTTTCCTGGCCGAGCAGAGCACAGCCATGCCTTTGCGTCTCACCCGCGAGGGGTCCAGCCACGGCTCTGTCTCATAAAGCACGAGGCTCGTGCCGTGTTTGATCAGCACACTCAGGAGACTCACCTGAAGAGTTTCACGCAAAGGTAAATGTTTACAGTGCAACGCTGCCCGGAGGCAAGAGCTGCAGAGCTGAAGTCCGTGAAGCCGCCAGAGCTGCAGCTCTGCTGCGGGGTCGGGTGCTGGTAGCGCGGGTAACAGCTGGCCCACGACTGGAGGTGCTGGGATGAACCAGGCAACAGCAGCAGAGAGAACTGGAGAAGACACAGATTTCACCAAGCAACGATGCCTCAGTGCCAGTGCCCTTCTGTTCTGGAAGATTACTTGCTCTGTGCTTCACAAGGGAGTACAAGAACGAGCTCATTTCGAGCAATAAATCAACAGCTGTGGCTGAGAAGTTACAAGTTTGATCATGGCCAGCCTATAGTGCTTGAGTTAAACCGCTGGATAAAGGGTAACTTGTAAGTTGAGCTGTGCAGCACAGCAATGTGTTGTAGAAGAGCTGGAAATGCAGCTACTGTGCAACGCAGAGTTTGCTGGGGAAGCAGGTATGAGCTTGTACGTGGCTCACTTAAATTTTGGAGGCATTTTTGGAAGTATACCTGGCACTGCACCTCAGATAACCTTTTTCTTAGCAGTTTCCTCAGTGTGATCACAAAACTTGCGCTGTGAAGTTGAGGACACTGTTCAGGAGGAGCATGTCCAACATGCCTGACTGAGGCTATTGCAGATGTGACTCCCAGCTTCCCCCTCTCCTCTGCACTTCCGTGACATTCGCTGAATGGTTAAAGGGAGGTGGCTGGGGCCACCTAAAATATGTGGTTCCAGGAAGCACCTCCTTAACAGTGAAGGTGCTGGAAAGCTTTGAAGCTTGGTGGTGAGCAGATCAACTCCTCGTCCTGGCTTGACTACTCAATATATCACAAATGGATTCTTCGCTGTCTTTACCAGAAACCAAAAACCAGACCTGAACTGATCCACGCCAGTGTCCGGCTGCTCTGAGCTGGGGGAGCAACCAGGATGAGGAAATAATTTTAAAGAAAACACCATAACTAAAGCTTACAAAGCTGTATCCAAACTGTGCTGGGCAACACTGAAAGGTCAAGGAAACAAGCCATGGATCCAAGGTTGTTCCTAGGATTGTGTGACAAATGGAAAAGGGGCTTTTCAGCTGGAGTTATCACTGGGTTGCATTATCACCAGTGATAACATTCATGGTTTGTGACTTATGAGCACTGCAAAGATGTAGAGGTTGTGACAGAAATACTGGCTGATATGCAGAATGAATTAATGCAGGTGTGTGTGAAAGCACCAGAAGAAAGAACAGAGCAAAGGCTAAAACAATGGTACCCACTGAGAGCCAAGATCATTAACAGCAATAAAACTGGGAGGGGTGCTGTTTACACCCCTCAAGGCCAGCACTCAGCTGAGGCTCAGCACCAGTGGCTTTCCACAGGAAAACCCATCCTCTAAGAGCAGGAGGATGGCCAGCAGATCACACCAGCCTCTCCACACCTGCCTCCTTCCCCTTGTTCCAAGAGGGGCAGAGGATGAAAAGATACCCAAAATGGTAAAATGAATATAATGGGGGAAAAAAACCCACCTAAGATTCACAGAGCACCAAGTAGGCAGAATTCAGAGGCAAAAAAGTGGCAGCATAGAAGGTGCTGGCTGCAAGATGGCACAGCAGACCTAACCAAAACCCACCCTGTCACCACCAACTGAGAGCAACCCAGCAGAGAAAGTGAGGATGGAACAGCTGACAGTCCTTGTCTGCTCTGATTTCGGGCAGGCCGCCTGCACACATGCATCTTGATGCTTGCAAGTATTTAGCTGTGATTTTGTGAGTGAATAAAATCTAAGAAAATAAATTATAAAATGAATTTACAGAGTGCTTTTGCAAATAAACAACCGCCTTCCTCCTCCAGTAGGATCTTGCACTGAGATTCCTTGTAGTCATTTTTTGCAAACTTTACCCTGCACCAAAAGGTGCAACACCAAACCAACACCAAAAGGTACGCAGTGTGAGAACAGCAAAAGAATTCTCTTTAGGTACAGTCCTTCCACAATCTGGACAGGGTTAAGGAGAGGTACTAAATGCTGCCTTTTGATCTGTGTGCTGCTGAACAGCTAAACACAATGATGTGATAACAGGGGCTAGAAACAGAGTAAGATACTCAAACATTCATCTCACAGGGAACCACTACAACAATACTTACAACTGATTTTGTAAATATGTCATTAGTAATTAACCTTGTGTTTTGACCTAAAATGTACAAGTGAGTCAGTCACTTGCACTGCCTGAGAATATGGCCCCAAACCTTTATGTTCTTACTGTGCTAGGAGAAGATCCAAATCCCCCTGAAGGAGCAGGCCCACACTTACACAGCCTCTTAAGGGAGAGATGTGTATTTTGGGCGTGAGCAAAACACAGCATCTGGCAATTCAGAAATGAACTTTGTTTGCCAAAGTGCAGTGAGGCAGAAGGCCCAGTGCGATAGGGAAGTATTGTACTGAGAAGAGGAAACTGTAGATGAACCCACTGTATGACACAGCTTTGTGCTGCCACCTCTCACAGCAGAGCCCTTCCTGTGGCAGCTCACGATCCCAGCACGGGTTCCTCAGCCCAGCAGAGTAAGAAGACAGGGAACATTCCTCTTTTGATGGAGTGGTTGGCACTGGGAGCTGCGTGATACCATATTGAGAGATTTTGCGATACCAGACTACAGTTGCAATGTCACAGCAACTGCAGTGCCACTTCCCAGCACTCCCCACTCTGTTTTTCCACCTATTTACAATCAGTCTTTCAGCTGTTGGAGAGTAGAGTGGTCTCTTCTGCCCATTTTATACACCCCTAAGGCTCTGACTAGGAGTGCAGGACATTATGAAAACAGAAGTCAGAGTTGTCAATTTTTGGTCAAGAGAGAGGAAGTGCTTTACCGTGTTCGTGATTAACCACGAAAAAAAAAAAACCCAAAACACCTAAAAAACCAACCAACCAAAACAAAACAAAACCAACCAACCAACTAACCAAAAAGCAAATAAATAAAAAAACCCAACACCAATCTGGCTCTTTTGAGAAAAGGAACAAGAACCGCCTCGGTCGGCGTGATCAGTCCATCTCACCAGAAGCGTCCCTGTAGGTACCGCTCGCTCGAAACAGGAGCTCGCACAGTCCCACGGGCAGAACACCCAGACACGGCCACAGGTGCCCGGGACAGCGCAGCCTGGAGCGGGCCTGGAGCCGGGGGGGTCCGGACGGCTGCGATCAGCCAAGGCTCCCGAGAGGCTCCCGCTTCCCCCCGACTCCCAGCCCAGCCCTGCCCCGGTGCCTCCGCCGCCTCGGCGGGTCTGCAGCGAGTGCCGGGCGGGCACACGGGCTTCCGAAGCACTGCTCGGCTTGGCCCCGGCCGCCCCTCCTGCCCCGGAGCCGGAGGCCGGGACACGCTTACCTGGCCAGGGTGCTCTTGCCGGCGCCCGGCAGCCCCCGCAGCAGCACCAGCCTCCCGCCGCCGCCGCCCCGCGGGGGCCCCAGGCTCAGCCCCGCCAGGGNCCGGGCGGGAGCGCGCGTCCCTCCATGGCCTCAGCGGCCGAGACTTTGCCCCGCGAAATCGAAAGCTGCCGGAGCAGAGACACGGGCAAGGACGGGCATCTGCGGCTGCATAGTCCAAGCGCTCAGCCACGGCATTCGCTTGGAACTTTGGCCCAAGACACCATCTCCAATTATTTAAAATCAGGATTATTCCCCAAATTCTCAAAGGCAAGAGAACACAAGCCAGCGCTGACAGCGTTCAGTTCCATGTGCTGCCTCCCTACATTACGAACTACAGGTCAGGCCCGAAAGGGAATGAATCATCAAAGCCCGAAAGAGAAGTGGGGCTGGCTACAGGACACCAGGTATGCACAGAGACTTTTTCTTCTTCTCCGCCCGGCCCCTCCCTAGCAACGAGCTACCGGAGTTCTCTTCAACCACAAAAGCAACAAGGATGCCAAGGGCATGTAGCTAAACAACCGCCCAGCACGGAACAAATGACCCCGTGCATTACGCTCACTACATCAACCCAATTTTTTTTTTCAAACATATTATCATAAGAGAAAGTAAAGGAAGTTTAACAAGATTTATCTCTTCTAAAGAAAACCTGATTCCCATTAACTTGATCACCAAAGAAGCCAAAGAAATTATAGTTTTCAGTAAAACCAAAAATAGTCGGAGTGGTATTACACCCTCCCTCTCAGAGCTACGCACAGCATCGTGCCCAGCTTGGTTAGGAGCCAGCCCCAAGTATGCCCCAGGGACACACCACCACCAAACCTCAGTGCTGGAGCTTTAGGTTCTGAGGTTGCAAATAGTGCTGTAGAGAGTGTTCATGCACAGGGAGAAAGCTTAGCTCCCCAGGGACATGGCGTACCAACGTTAGCTGAAGCAAGTGGGAAAAATGTGGCAAGAAAGAAGAGACATAAAATTTGAAATTCATAGATACTGGGGAGAGGGGGTCCACCTGGTTTCAAACTGAACCCGCTAAAGGGTTAAAGTAAACTTAAATTGGCAACACTCTACTAAGAGATGAAACATGATTTGCCCACACAAGAGTACTGTGAGATCTTGAAAACTGTTTTTATTTCAAGCATTCTGGAAGGCCAGGATTCAGTAAGAGAAAATATAGGCATTCAGATTTCTTGCTCAGTAAATAGAAGTAGGAAGACAGTATGAATCCTTGAGGGACATTTTCCTGAAATCAAACTAACTCGTCTGCTGCCACTGGTACAACACAGAAGTCTGAAGCTGTGGTTACAGCTGGTATGAACTCCTTTCCTCCTCCCCTTTACATTTTGTATAATGTTCTGCTGGTAGGAGAGCAGGACATTTCCAGCCAAGGAAAATACACACAAGTACATGGGAGATGCATTCAAACAGTGCAGCCAGAAAACTTTGCCAGTGGTACAAGATTAATTTAGAAATACACATATTGTTAACTGCTTACATGTAGATGCAGTATATAAGTAGAAAGTGGAGACACATAGGCAGATTCGACCATGGTGGAGCTTCAGCACGAGTTCAGTCAGGTCCTGGCTCTTCAGCTGATGTAAAACATGTGCAAGGAAAGGTGAGGAAGAGGAGATGAAAGAATAAATGAAGAAATATTCTGGATCTGCAAGCTGCACAAGTGGGAAATATTATTTCTGACACATAGACACAACCTAAGTTTCCTGCTTCTCCTCAATCTCTTCTCACACTTGTCATTGTTAAGTGAGGTGACAGTTGTCTTTTCTGTCACTCCCACTCCCTTCAAGGAAGTGCCCAGCCTTATGCATGCCTCATAATTGACAGAGTTTACTCTTTATAATTAACTATAATTTACTTCTCTCTACATACTTAAATATTTCCAACACCACTACCAGAAACATCCAATCACTGGTTACCAGTGCTAGCTAAACATCTTCTCAGTCTACCACAAGCCATGCACATCCTTCCTCCAGTGTGTTTGAATCAGTTCTATAGTGAAACGTTCTTGTTTTTGCTGTCTCAAATTCCCAAATGAGTCCAGCTGAAGGGAAGCATAAAGCCTGGTTTCAGAAGAAAAGAAGGGAAGTTGTGTACCCCTGGATGAGTGAATAGGAACAACAGATGAAGATTTTTACCATTTGAGGTTGTAGAGGAAGTGAGTGTAATTACGACTGAGGGTCAAGGCAGAAGGAGGCTGAGACACGTAACAAGCACCTTTCCCTGCAGGTGAGCATCACTGCCTGCTCCTCTGGCGACATCCTGGATCCTGATACAAGTGAATTAAATACCAGAGCCTGAAGCTGACACCCCATGGTGACAGATGCCTCTGGTCTCCACTCTCAGTCTCTTTATACCACACTTGAGGATGTACTGAGAAAGTGTAAATCCCAAATGACTTCAGAAAATGACCTTTTGCCATACACAAAGTTATCTCAATTTTGATCATTATTACATGGTCAGAGAGGTTGATATCAGGGGGCAGTGTTGGGGGGAGGTGGCCAAAGATGTACACTGAAAAATCTACAGTAGTTTCTTTTTTCCAGGTTATCCCTCACATTTAAAATCCTTGGTGGCCAACTGAGGTCCTTCCATGGTGGAATCAAAGTGAGAAGCTTCTGAAATAAAAAAAGAAGAGGTTCTGCTGAAGTTGCACAACAGCACAGACTGCAAAAAGACTTAATAGCTGTAAATCCAACCTTCAGACTGAGAAGAGTTTACCTGTCCAATGTTTTTTAAAGTCTCTAATATTCAGCTGTTGGTTATTTCTTTAAAAAGTTAAAAAGAATGGAGAGGAAGCAGACAATGGAAAGCAAACGAAAAATAAATAAATGCAAGGAGAGTGAAAAGGAAGATAACTTTGATGTCAAAACTAGAGGCAGTAAGGACCTTACCATCTCAAACCTGAAAAATAAGGAGAAGAGTAACACAGTGGATTATTTTTCTCTACATGTCACAAACTGTATATAATGAACAGCTGTTCAACCAATATTACCATAGTACAGCTACATCTCAATTTTTTTTGTTACAGTGTGAATTGTTTCCCTTCTTACATGCACTCAGGACCTCACAGGCTTTCATGTTAGGGAGTTCGTGTGAGGCACCCACCCAACCCAATGGCTGCTCTTTCCTGAGAGCTCCAGAAACACTGCTGTCGGCAGCTCTTATTCTCCCATGTAATTAGACTCTCTGCTTAAGTGATTTTTTTGGCCAGGTTTTCCTGGTAAGCACTGTAAAAGGCAGGTGAGGTTGTCTGGTCACAATTTTGTACACTTTTTCATGCTTCATTTTGTTTAATATTAGTGGTTAAACGTCAAAGGACAGATAAGTTTCTTCCCTATTATCTGTGTATCAAAGTAGCAAGTGGAAGAGGTTTGACCGTGGGATGATATTTTCTGCGGCAATACTGGAAGACTGCTTTAGTCTGCTTTGTATCTTTCAGATTACTTTTTTCAAATTAGCCAAAAAACAGTCCTGCCTGTCCCAGCTATAAATAACTGCTTTTTTTGCCCATGTCCTGCTGATCTCATGGGCTCTAGGACAACTTGTTTCAGTTCCATAGTCCAGACCAAAAACTTTTTGGATGTCTTCATGCATTAGATGTTAGAGCTGAACTGCCTCACTCAGAAGTATCACAGCCAGCAAAGGGAATTGCTGGGAATAGCGTAGCCAGGGAAAGGAGGAGCGATAACACAGGGCATCAAGAGATTTGTCCCATCAAAACCACACCCTTCCAGGCTGTTGTGGAAGAAATGTCCCTGCAGGGAGTTACTGACTGCTGTGCTTCAAAAAGAAACATGCCAGCTTCTGCTTTGAAGTAGTCCTGCAGATAAATGCTTAAACTGACACATTTGTATTGCACCTGGTACTTGTGAGTCCTGGTCTAAGGAGAACTTCTAGGCACCAAAATAATGCTGTTTTCACTGATCTTGACATTTCTCAAACCGGGAACTCTTGCTTAATCTCCAGAACAAATACTGATGTGCTGCCAATGCTACAATAAAGAGCTCTCACAAAAACTTGAGATTAACCCTGTATTTTCACAGAGGAACACCACCACTGTTCACCCTCCCACTGGAATAAAAACACCCTTACACAACATGAATACAGAAGCATGATCATCTGGCTAACAGATTAAGTTGCACTTAGCCAGTAATGCTCAGTTTGCTTTTCAATCTAAAGGGATCAAAGTGATCATATTAGCTCTCCCTTGATTTCCTATGATTTTGAAAGCTTTCAGTTGGAATGTCTCAATTTTCCTAGTTTTTTATTTCCCACCGACATTTGAAGGAATCAAATCCATTGCAACATTTACAGTTGTTCACTCAAGCAGTTTTGCAGCCACTCTGGGACATCATTCTTGGCAAGTCTGCTTTAATCAGCAACCAGAGGAGAATTATTTTGTGGTGAGGCAAGACAACCTTATCCCTCAAAGCCAGGGGCACTATCGATCAGAAAAACTCACCTGTCTTTTACAATGCCTACACATGCAGACTTCAGAGGAGCACTGGAATACCCACGTGGGGTCTGCATTACCCAGTATCCTGTGCCTGACAGTGAGCATGAGCCAACTGAAAACCGTAAGACATGCTTTTTCCTTCCCACATACTTTTCTTGGTTTAATTCTTCTAACACTCTACATTTCTAAAAGCTTAGAAGAGTCCTCCACCCGAAGGTTTGGTTGCAGAATAAGCAGCCCCTGATACCAGAGCTGACTGCTGCCCAGACAGGACGCCCTGCACGTCCTCTCCTCGTATCTGCAGCAGCACAACCTCATCTGCTCTCTTGCCTCAGCCTTGGCACTGAGCTGGAACTTACAGCAGCTTATCTAAATTCCTCAGTCCAGCAGAAGAGTATCGATTTGTTTGCTGTGGGGTTAATGAGTTAAATGATAGCCTTCATGTCAGCCAGCAAGTGGTGGAGCTGCTATGCGGAGCAGGGCTGGGAGGAAGGGTACTTCACACTTTGGGCAGCAGCAATCCATTGCATCAGCCTGGTCTGAGGTGGCAGATCACACCTCCAGAGCAGCCTAAACCTATCTGACCTCTGGTGTCTCATCCTCTCCCTCCAACAGCCTTCAGGACTTTCCCTGACTCATTTCAGATGCTGAAGTAAAAAAAAAGCAAAACAAAACCACCAGTTAATCTCTGATTAACTTCCCTCCTCCTCCCAACATAAAACTCCAGCTGTATCACCCCATTACAGCATAGATCTCAATGACCAAGCCCTGCAGAGACAGTGCAAGGCCTTTCTATAAGCCAAACACTGACAGGGAGTCTTCCTCCATGGCAAAGTCTGCATTGCTCTCATTCTATATTCCCTGGAACAACCACAAGCTGACACAGAGCGTTAGACTGCAACACAACATAACAAACTGGGGTTTCCTGGCAGCAGACAGTGGCTGGGTCACAACACACAGGGCTCTGGGTCACTTCTGTTGCGCTTGCAACAAGCAGGAGGTGAAGACTGAAACAATTTTGGGAGTAGCAGAGCAGAGAGTCAAAGGGATTAAATCTGATGGGAAAAAACAGCTTGCTGGATTTGGCAAGCAGATAAAGGTAGAGACAATAACGCAGGATAATCTGCTAGCATGCATCTTTCTTTTCTTGAAGCACGAAATGGAAAAAAATGCTTCACGTTTCACAATTTTCTCCTGGAAAGATAACAAAGGTCTTCACATCTGTTTCTTTAGCATATAAACATTTAATCAATAGCCTGGACATTTCTGGATAATATGTTAGGATGCAAACCCACACAGACATCCAGTCAGGACCATAAGCCAAAATCCTACCTCTAGAGTGATCGTATTTGCAATATTATAAACAAGTAGCTTCTAAAAATTGGTAGCAGGCATAAGCCTAAGTATTTTATGAAAATATTTTTTAATGCTTACCAAATATTGTAGTATTTGATTATATAAGAGGAAAATACTGCTACTCTATGTTCTTGATGTTATCAATGATCTATGCTGAGAGCACCCTGCGAGACCAGTGCTCTCTGGGCTAGTGGTTCACAGACACCTCCCTCATCTTCCTACATCGGTAGCTGGTACCAGCTAACCAGCAAATGGCCTGCAATGTCATTTTTGTCATCAGTGACATATAATCAAATCAAACCCCATTCAGAAAGTTTCAATTCCAACCTAAACTATTCAACTACTTCCCCTCTGACAGGAACCTCCACTACGAAAACTTCTGTGTTTATAGTAGTACCAATACAGTGCACATCCACCTCCTTAACTCCTGCCCGAGGCATCAACTCATGCTCAGCTCAGGCACAGGATACCAGGTGACAAAGACCCCCTGACCAGACCCCATATGGATGGTATTCCAGCAGTCCTGTGATGTCTGGATGCGAATAATTTAAGCCTGAGGATATGGAATCTTTTTCTGGCTCAGTTTGCTCATGGTGCAAGTTATTCTATTTCCACGTACCCGTTTATTTGTTTAAAAACTACAGATTAATCCATTTTCCATTTTGGAACAAACAACTGATGGCAAATGATAGAGAAGTTGAGCTAGTGTTTTCCTGCTGGAACCCATAATCCTTCCTTCTTATCACAATTTGCCCAGAATATCTCTCACAAACAAACCAAAGAAACTTTGCCAAGTTACCAAAGCGTTCAAAAATTCACGAGACAAGCAAGAACACGGTAACATACTTTCTAATACTCAATAGCACACTTGGTCACACGAAATGAAAACCTTAATGAAAACTTAACACTTCAATATACAGAGTCCTACTGTGATGTCCTGCTACTGTTTCTCCACTGAAAAGAAGAACTTTCACTTTTTCATAACTTGGTGAAATACTGTTCTATTCCTCATAGAGTTCTCTTCATAATTAGACCCTTACTGGAGCCAGCATTACTCTCCATGATGAAAAGACAAGGCAAGTAGGACTGTGATGACTCACAAGAGATTGCCACAGCAACCAAACTGGGAATAAAGTCCAGCTCTTAGGCATCCTACCCTACTGCTTTCACTTCACCACGCATGTTTTAGATTTCAGAGGGAAAAAAAAAAACATATGGCCTTAATAACAAAATACTGCCTTCTCTTTTCCCCGTTCAGGCTGGAAAAAAACAAAATCTGAACAACGGTCAACCCTAAATCAATTAAAACCCAAGTAAGTTGGGGGATGTGAAATGCACCTTAAAAATTATAAAATATTCTTTAGATATTTGGTTAACTATAATAAAAGAGTGAAAAATTCACAAGGTGACTGATTACCTGTTTGTTCATGCAGAATTTAAGACAGTCAGTCATGACTGATGAAATGCAGCATCCAGACAGCCAGTGCCAGTGGAGGTTATGATGTTCTCCTCTATCACATCTTGACACAGCTCCATGTCTGAGAGCGTTTCAGAAGAGTCTTGATTCTCTTGCTGATTTTTATTTAGATCTTCAAGACTAATAATATCATCTAAAAAATAAAGAGATTACAAACTGCAGCCAAAGACACATGAAGTCACCTTACGTAGTTTGTCACTTCTGTTGTGTCAGGATAGAGTATTTCTAGAACAAGCTTTTATTTTATCAGAATCCTCTTGATTTTTGCCTCTTAAATGGCCTATAAAATAAATGAAATCTTTCAGTTTTGTCTCTCATAAGGGGTGGGGAGTGAGAGACAACACCCATGCATGTGTGTGTCTATTCCCACTCTTATGCTGCCTCTCCAAAAGCAGTCTTTCTTTGAAAATAGGTAAATTTCTTTCCTATTTTAGACAGAAAATTCTACCACCTTTCAAGGAACTACTATTGTGTATTTTTAAACTCATTATGGAACCCATGAAATTGTACTGCATTAATATGGAAATTACGGAAGAAGACAATGAGCAACCTTATCCCATAAACTCCACACTGCAGGAATTAATGCACGCAGAAGTCCAGAGCCTCACACAAACCCTGACATCTCTTACTGCTCAGGTGTGTGACCTCAGGTGCTGTTTGACAGCAGCTGAACATGAGCCAGCTGTGCTCAGGTGGCCGAGAAGGCCAATGGCATCCTGGCCTGGATCAGCAATGGTGTGGCCAGCAGGACCAGGGCAGGGATTGTCCCCCTGTACTGGGCACTGGTGAGGTCACACCTGAAATCCTGTGTTCCGTTCTGGGCCCTTCACTACAAGAAGGACATTGAGGGGCTGGAGGGCGTCCAGAGAAGGGCAACGGAGCTGGGGAAGGGTCTGGAGTGCAAGTCTGACGAGGAGCAGCTGAGGGAGCTGGCACTGTTTAGCCTGGGGAAAAGAAGCCTCAGGGGGATCTTATCACCCTCTACAACAGCCTGAAAAAAGGGTGTAGCCAGGTGGGGGTCGGTCTCTTCTCCCAGGCAAACAGTGACAGAACAAGAGGAAATGGCCTCAAGTTGCACTGGAGAGGTTTAGATTGGTTATTAGGAAAAATTTCTTCAGTGAAAGGGTGGGTGGGCATTGGAACAGGCTGCCCAGGGAAGTTGTGAAATCATCATCTCTGAAAGTGTTCAAAAAGCAAGTAGATGTGGCACTTGGGGACATGGTTTATTGGTGGACTTGGACAGCTCTGGGTTAATGGTTGGACTCAATGATCTTACAGGTCTTTTCCAACCTAAATAATTCCATGATTCTATTATTATATTGCCAATTTTTAGTGATAATGAAGTTTAATTAACTTGAAGATACTCAACCTTTCAAGGAAATGAAGTCTCAAGAAAGACTATGTCATGCTAAATATCATTTGGATCTGGAATGGATAAACTTGCGCTAATTATTGGAGTAATTCCATATGGGAAACTTCATAAGGCAATTTTAGCACTTGGATCAGGAAATGTGAAGTGATGATTCACAGCAACCACAGCTCTGTCATACCATGTACACAATCAATGGCAGCACAAATTCATTTATCACATCCTAGTGCTTTTGCACAAAGAGGAGCGTTATCACTCACTGGTGATGACAAACCCTTTGATAAGAAGAATTTTATACAGTTTTTGTATCACAGAATAGACTTACCAGTCAAGCCATCTCCATTCTGCAATCCATTTGTTTTCTGTTTTTCCTAAAATAGTCAACAATAGTCCAGCAAAAAGAAAGTATGTGACAAGAGATTTTATTATTTTGGCCAAGAACAAAGTCCATGCTCTATTTTATAATTACTAATTCATTGTATTTACAGGATTTTCCTGATTTCCACTACCAGACAAGGAAAAAAAGTAATTTGTAAGTTAATACTTTCCAACTAGACAAAGAGAATTAATTTGCCTACAGTCATGCAGAGTAACTTCTCTGCTGCAGCTCTAGCAGAGGTGATAGTGAATGAGATTTGCTCAGATGTTGAGAGAAAACTCTAAGAAGGAAAACATCTGAATGATCGTAGCTTGTACTTTATGAACATAGGCCAGGTAAAGACACAGGTATTAAATTTTTTTGAAGTTTATCTTTCAAAACCTGAATTCTACCATGGCAATGAGGTGGTTCTAGAAATATCCAGAGGAGTACAGAAAACATCCATCTCCTCACTGTGGATATTAAAGCAAATTTACTAATAAAAACTGAAGAATTCCTCTTTGCACCTGAAATATTGGAAAGCCTTCCAAAATCCCCTCAAATTCATACCTCCACAGAGGTCTTCCACAGTAAATAGATCATCTTTGAAACTTTCCAGTCAAGGGGAACTATATAATCATCTGGCAACAAGGATTCTGCAGAAGAAAATATTTTTTGCAATTGAGTGTTCAGATCTCTCCACAGCCAAAATACATCATTGAATTACAATTTTTGCACACATTATTTATATGCTTTTTTTAAAAAGTAGATACTTAAATGAGCCAGCAGCAAAATCAGAATTTAGAATTTCTAGAATCTAAGGCCAGTGCACAAGAGGAGAAAGAGGAGGAAGAAGATTTGGGTTTGGTTTCTTTATTTAGACAAAGGCTTTTTTACCATACTTTCATTTCCCCCACATACTCCCCTAAAAATAGGCACACACAAGAAAAACAAAGCTTTCAGCCAATAAATTTAAAGAAATGGAACTTAAATAACAAGCTTTAAATTTTAAAATGCTTAATTATAAGAATTTGTGCAGTATCACTGGAGAAGTTACTTCCCAAAATGTTTTAACTCTAACACTGTTTAAGAGGCTGAAAAGAGATTCTTTACAGGAAAACTGTCTGAAATATATTCTACACTTACATGAGAATCATACAAGCAGAACAGACAACTAAGTCTTTCATTTATAAATAACTAAAGACATTTATTTACCAAAAGTTTCCCCTCCAAAATAATTTCAATAAAAATTGACTGCAATTCCAGTGTTGTAAAATAATACCACTCAAATGTGTGCATCAATAAATAGTAGCCTGTCAATATACAGTAAGCCACAAAAAAAAAAAAGGAGGGTAGTTTTTGAAATTGTAGGATAATAATAATAAAGGAGAATGTGGCCAGCCAGGCACAGTTCTGATGGGAAAACCCCAGCAGTCAGCAATCACAAGCTGGCAGAGCTTCAGAGAGATATTGGGGTAGGTTTGTATTTCTTAAAGGTTATTTCCAAAGGAAAATCATCTAAACTCCAGAGAATGTCACCTGTTACTGACTCAGAGAAGAAGGACATTTGGTTTACTAACCTACTGAGTGGTTCTGAATGCCTGGCTTTTCTTTTTCTTTCTTGGAAGATCCCTGTTTTCAAGTGATGACCAACTCCTTCTAAGATTATGAAATTTAAAATCATAAATATGAAGATTCACCAAGTTTGGAGAAGAAAAATGTTTTAAATGTAACAGTTGAGGACATCAACAGTACTTCCTTGCTTAATTTCAGCTCTATATGGCAAGTTCTTCGGTGTGTGGTGCCAGATTTAGGTAAAGCAGCACTGCAAGTCCTTTAGGGACCAAGCCAAGTAATGCTTCCTATGATTTACATCACTGTTCTGGCAGGTGGCATTGCCATTGACTTTTAAAAAACAACAAAGAATCCTGAGGTCAGTTTGGGTAGATAAACAGACATAAGATGCTTCTCAGTTGTCAGATTATAATTTTCATACGAAAATTCATGCTTAAGTTTGAATTCTACTGAAACAAACAGATGTAAAGGTCTGTATACTGAAAAGCTGGTCTGTGTTTTTTTAATCCTGTTTGTTGTCTAAATGAAAGTTACAGTTTCTCCACTAAATTTGGACCCAAGAATCTGAAAAACATTATGCATGAGGAACATGGCTCTTTCAGCAGGTGTTCAAGGGTGACTTCCAAGCAAAACTCCGTTGTTGTTGCTGGTTACAGCTCTGTGGGATTTCATTAGCCTGCAGTATATTGGGAAACGATGTTCCCACACACAATTCTTTTGAGGACTGATTGTCTTTTACCTGCTAACCTAACATTATTAAACTGAAAGTACAAAAATAAGACATCTGGCGCTCTGGAAGGCAAGTGTGCAACACTGGGACACTTATTACTCAGGCATGATTAAAAAGAAGGTATTCACTGTCAGAAAACATATCTTGTAAGTTTGATATCCACTTTCAAACTACATTAGATTTTGGGATTTTCAACAGTATCTAAGCCATGTAAGAGTGTATTAAAACTTTACTAAAAAAAAAAACAACAATGTTACTATCTGGAATATAAACACGCAACCTTTATAAGAGCACACATTTTGTACCACATTTTCATTTAGTTCCATAATCATCACAGTAAAGTCTTACTCACTAGGATGTATTAAAACATTATTTAGTTCTGTAATCAATACAGCAAAGTCTTACTAGGATATATTAAAATGTCAGCAAGGGTTTCATGCTTTGGATTTAAAGCTAGTCAATTTTTGTTACTAAAAAGACTGCAAATACAGGGCCAAACCAAAAGCCCCTTTGACAGAGACTGAGGATTTTAGGTAAAAACTAAAAACTATCACCAAAGCAGCAGTGATTTGTTTCAATAGGAGTAATATTTAACTATGAACTGCAGTAAAAATCAGTTTTCAACCATAGTCTTTCTGTTTGTTTTTTGGTTTGGAGGGAGTGCTTTGGTTTTTGTTTGTGGTTTTGAGGGGGTTGTGGGTTTTTTGGGGGTTGGGTTGTTTTAGGTTTTTTTATTTTACATAGGAGTAGTAAGAAAAGCATTATACCCAGTGGAAGACCTGGAGAACCAAAGAGCTGCACAAGTTGAAAAGCAAATCCTAATGATAAGGGAAGTCCCAGAAAATTACATTTCATATCTGCGTCTTGATAATCTTCAAGTTGTGAGGCCTTTGCTGGCTCAGAGTCATCTGCTTCGTTTGCATTTTCACTGCAGCTTGCCAATGTATTAGAATCTTCTAGATACTGAGAAACAACTTTACCAGAAGACAAAATATCTGGTTGGCCATTTGTAACCTCTGAAGAAACATGTTCACCCTCATCCTCTCTTTTATCAACTACCTGTTGTGGCTGAAGTGTTGTAGCTTGCTCCTCCTTAGTTTTGGAATCTACACAAACCCTGAAGGCACATTTTAATATAGGAGAACATTGTCCTGAATGAATGTAAGAAATATTATGTAACACAGCATCCGCATCGGGTAAGGAATATTCCTGCAATGAATGGTTCTGTTCATGTGCTTCTGCACAGTTCTTGCTTAGAAAGTTCTTCTGCTTGACTTCCGAAACACTTTTTTGGGGACTATCTTCTCTTATCGGGACTTCCTTCCCTCCCTCTGTATGACCAGCGATCTGTCTTGGTAGGTTAAACTTCGGTGCTAAGTTGACAATTCTCCTGTATCTCTTCCTCTTCAATGTAATTGGTGTAGCATCATTTATTGGCACATTTACTTCACTTGAACACTGCATGAAGGTAGCCCTGGCTTCCACTAGGGAATCAAAGTGCACTTTACCAGTGGGAGATGCAGACAGACCATTGCTTATTACATTGCCAACCTCCTCCGTTTCTGTTTCATGATGGTTTTCCTTTACCAATCCTTCATTTGACTGATAGCAGTTTAGCTCTGCTGAACTGTTCGTGTGAGTCTCTTCAGGTTTCATCACTTTTTGAGGTCTTTGTTCACCTACAAATTTATCCTCAGAGCGAGGAGAGAAAGACACTTGAGTATTGAAGCCCACCTGCAACTCTTCAGTAGATAAATTAATTGAAAAAAAAGCCCAGGCACTGGAGCTAGTCTCTTCTGCTTTTAATGCACCTTTTCCCTCTGTGTTATCAGGCACATTATCAAGTACATTTGAATTGTAACACTGAGAGATTTTTTTTTCTTCCCTGTTTAAACTGACCAGCTTGGCTTTCAAGTCAGGTTCACATGTAATTTGACATGATCCCAGTTTGTTTTCTGTGCTTAGCAGTGACATACCACAGTCTTCAGAAACGCTTTCTGTTTCCTGGATGGAATTTTTATCATTTCTTATTTTTAGGAAACTGCAAAGATTGTCTTTGTGCCTTTGATTTGCTTCCTCATCATCTAATGAGTTTTTGGTTATGTTTTCACTACAAAAAGGTTTTAAATCTCTTAAAAGCAAACTGTCACTTTCTACAGGCAATTCATTTTTCCATGCACTATTTGACATCACTGAGACCTCAGGCACAGTGACCAGAAAACTCTCTCTTGAAACCCCTGAAGCGTCTTTTAGGTTTTCATCACCACTCTTAGGCTGCTCTTCACAAACTGCTACTGGATCCTCTGGGCCTTTGGTGAATGTACACAATGACTTTTTGTTTTCTTCTTCCAAATCATCCTCTTCACTTTCTGATCCATCATGGTCACCCGGAATTGGATGATGAGCTACTCCACATAACATTTTCTTTGTAATTTCTGTACGATTATTTTTCATTGTTTTGTTTCTTTTTTTCTTCTTCTTCTGTTTTGCTTTCGTTAACAGGTACCCAGGGTTCTTGCTTAAAATTGTCTCCCTATGTGAAAACAAAGAAGATTAAATGTAAAACCACAAACAAAAAAACCTGAAACCCCACTAAATTAGAGGAATAATGTATTCATGGTGATCAGTTTGAAGAACAGGTACTTTATATTAATATGACCATCAAGCACAGACTATCTGCTTTTTTCAATAGGTAAGACCTCAGATCAAACCTTCTATTAATTAAATGAATGTTTAATCAATACAGTTCAAGACAATCTTGAATATTTAAATCTCTTTCAATAAACCCAGGTGCCATCTCAATAACTTAGCTTTACAAAGAGTATCACAAATCACTGCAAGACCAATTTCTGGAAGCCTTTCTAGCATGATGTTTGGATAATAGATCCTGAAGAACTGGTGCTATTCTGAAATTTCATTAAATGTCATGCTGAGCAGAAAGGTACTAAGTGAAAGACAACGTCATCCATTAAGATCGAACACTCACATTCAAAACATACTAACCAAAATCCAAATAATGTAAAGTTACAGTGACTACAGCAACTCTGATATTTACTGTTCAGTATATTAAGTGTTGACTCATACATATTTGGAAGATATATTTCATACTTTATTACCAACAAAACAATACACTGTAGAAAAACTAATATGGTTGTAGGAAAAATGACATGTTTATTTACAGTTAATTTTGTAGCTCTTTTCAGAACAGCTTATTTATTTTGTCTGCATTTCTCATCAAATTTAACAGAAAGCAGCCCTAGCTGACTTCTCTAAAATCTTGATGTTGGCCCATCAGCCAGCTAACCCTGAAATGAACACTTGTAAGAAAAACCCAGTCCAGGATTCCATCCAGGAATCTAACATCTCCCTTTACAATTCTTCAGAAAGGTGAGTTTTTCAGAGCTAAGTTTGATTGATAACTCTTTGTACCAAAGACCTGCTCCTTTTCTGTAATTCTTCACTTTTCTGAAACCCTTTGTTTGGGATGGTACTTCACACAACACAATAAGGCAAAGCAGCAGCTAGAATTATAGGATAAAATTAGTTAATTTTTGGGAATGCATAAGTAAAATTACCAGCTTTAAGTGCTGTATTCTGAAATTCTTGAGAGAAGCAATACAAAACAAACCATAAAAGGGTGACTGTCAATGCAGAGGGAAAGCTGATCACTAGGAGGCAGCCTGGGAACTAAAGGTCACCTATGGGAATCTATCCTTACCCTTTATTCATTCCTAAATATATTCATTGCTAGTCTCTTATAAGTTCTTTCTAATTTGAACTCTACAAAGCAAACTCTCCTAATTCTCAGAAGGCAGACATCAGCAGCTTTCTCAACATAACAACAAAGTTGCTTGACTGCAACAGGATTTGAAAGTCTTGATGCCTTGATACTGCTGCAAAAAACACTACAGATCTCCATAGTGATCTTGTTGGAAAGCTATTATTTATTGCCCTATAATAGTATCCAGATAAGAAATCCCACTAAGAAATGGTATTTCCTTCAAATGCTGGCATTTAGTCCAAATGGTGCTTTTCTCCAAGTAATGAAAACTGACATCTTCTTTTCCAGATCTGTGTATTTTTCATACAGTGCCCTATGGTTTAAGTGTGAATGTCCACACCACAAATGACTGAAGTTAGCCAAGACAAATTCCGTGTTGAATTCTGTTCACAGTACACTCCCTAGTCAGCAACATGCCTCCTATCTCTCCAGAAAAGGAGACACAGGATGCCAAAGTTTTAGGATTGAATAGATCTTACTTGTCTATTGAAATAAACGATATCAAAGTGAAGTACCTGCAAGAGTAGCTGGAGAGATTACTTTCTTACATATACCCCAAATGTGCAGAAATCATATACTAATCCAAGATTATATATTAAATCTTGACATTAACTTTCTTATTTAGTGACGAAAATTCGTAACTTCAAAGTGGACTTAGACAAGGAAATTCTCTGGGTTTTTCAGATTCATAAAACCCCTTACCAGTGAAATAGAAAATAATGCCCCAATTTTAACTGTTTTTAATGCAGTGGGGAATAAAACATCAGACCTTTGAACTAATTCCAAGAATTTATTGTTGTACCTAAAAGTCCTTGTGCTGCCAGAACAACTGCAGAAATGACAACCAAATTATCCATGTCAGCACTGGCACAGGAAAGGAACGAACTTCTCCAGCCTTGATATTATTGTAGCTATACTTTGCTTATCACTCACTTCTCCCAGATGTGAATTTGCACTGCTGCTGCTGGAAATGAACCTCTCTAATACTGGTGCAAGCATGTTTCTAGTGTACAACCCCTGACACATCTGACACCACTTTCAGGACAATGCTGACAGAAACTTCCTTAGGCTGGGATGTTGCATCAAAGCATATTGCAGAAATGAGGAAGAAAGTCTTAAAGGTCTGCACACTTACTCTCCTTACTATTAATTCTGAATCAGGAGAGAAAACCACACTGGATGGGACTCATTTTAGAAAGCAAGAACAGAAAAAACACATTCACCAAAAAATGGGAAAAGAATCCCCTGGACAATCCAGAAAAACTAACAGCTATTACTGCACTGAAATTGTTGCATGTCAAAATAATAACAAATGCAAATGTTGATCCAGGATCATGATTTAGCACACCTGGATATGACCATGAATAGTGACATTCAACAGTTTATCATAAATACATCATTTCTGTGCTTTGGAAATATGGAGGTTTTATAACAGTTCAAGAAAATTAGTCTTCGAAAGATTTGAATTTCCTAAAGAAAGGACTAAAGCAAAAAGAAAACTGATGAACTATTAAGCGTAGAATAATAAAATTTATTATTCTTCATGGTTCCAGGTAACTTTTGTTTTTCAATTGATCCTAAGAAAATACTGCTCCAAAGAAATACTCTAATGCACTGTGATGTGCATACCTAAAATTTCCTGCTTGGGATACAATCCCGTATCATGTTAAGGCTTCTGCATTCAATGAAGCAAATTGTCTACTAGTTTTCGTAAGATTTATCTTCATTCCTCCTCTTTCAGTCCACCTACATGCCTTTTGAGAGTTTCTCTTTCTGTAAAACTGTATGGCACAAAAACACTGAGAAAATGCAAGAACCAGCATGGAGACAGACTTCTCTTCTTTACAGGGACATTTGCTAGTGAGCTGTTTTTAAACCCATATAACACATGCAAAAGGGAAAAGAAAAAAGGTGCTATTTCAGCCGATATTTAAATTTTGCTACATATTATGCATTTAGAAATCTGGTTAGTCATAAAAAGACCTGAAAAAATGTAATGGCATCTTTGTTGAAATAGGAATTCCCCTTCTGTAACACTTTTAAATTTCACAGCCTACTTTTTAGACAATACTAAAAGCTTTTTACCATAACTCTGTTACATGTGACTTTAATGTTGTACCCTCCTGCTTTAGCAGCTTGATTGAGTCAGTGCTCAGATGACACTTTTAACTGGAGAAACAAATGCACTTTCACAACCACAGAGGCAGAACATGCTAATTAATTATCTAAAGCAATTAGTCACATTTTGCTGAAAAATACCAGAAGTGGTACTTATTTGCAGTTGTACAGACTTCAACTCCAGCACGCATCTAAGCTGATTCCTGCTTGATATAAAAAATGCCTGCAGTCACTGCTGTAATGAAACATAGGATAGAATCATAGAATCATTTAGGTTGGAAAAGATCTCTGAGATCATTGAGTCTAACCATTAACTCAGCATTGCCAAGTCCATCACTAAACCATGTCCCCAGGTGCCACATTTACACATCTATTAAACACCTCCAGGGATGGCGACTTCACCGCTTCCCTGGGCAGCCTGTTCCAATGCCTGATCACTGGTAAACAAATGTTTCCTAATCATCAGGCAAGATAGAGGAACAGACAAATTTAAAATCCAATTCTATACGACATTTAGCAATGAGGTACATGGTCTTGCAGAAATGTATGCCATCATTAATCTCCAAAGTCTCTGGACTGTGTTTTCAGCATAAAAATTACAGTAGAGCAGCTTGCATAAAGTGGCATTTACTGGGATACACTTCACCTTCCCCATCTGGTAAGTCCAAGTACGTTGTTGAATTCCTTGTGACCTAATTTTGCTTCAGCAACAACTAAAAATTGAAGTTATAATTTTGGAATAACAAAAAAAGCCAAGGTACCAGCCTGTTACATATCTTGCCTTTAACACTGAAATGAGTGATAAAGATCTAGTTCCTCAAAACCAAATGGAATATTGGTATCAGGTGATCAAGCAATTGGAAAAAACCACAAAACCTGACAGCATTACTGGGCCTCCTCAAAGCTGAAATTCCATTAGACAGCTGAGCATTCAACTTAGCACTTTGCTGCTGAAGAAACAGTCTTTGTCACCCTTTCCTACTTTGCTCCAGATGTTGCCCTTACACTTCCACTACGGGCTTTTGCTGGCTCTACCACTCTCCTTGTAGGTGGATTCACCTGCCTGACCCTGCATCAAAAGCAACGTATATACTTCGTTGTTATGCTCCTTTAACTCTCCAAAGCAAGAAGCAAAATAAATGTCTAGCTAAGACAAGGAAGTGGTTGGTGGGAACAAGTGAGTACTTAGAGCAGCAACATGCCAGATTGCCTCACAGCGAGGAAATTCAGCACAAATGATTCGTAAGAACTGTTTACACATTACAGTGTTGCCAATTAATTCTCTCTGCCCCAAATCAGTAAAGATTCTACTAACTGATTTCAATCCAAATTAACTCAGTGTTTATTATTTTGTCTCTCAACAGCATTACCACCTTTATAAAATACACTAATCTATCACAATGCTCAAAGACCTGCTCCAATCTTTGTATTTTCTACAGGTATGATGTATATACAGTTCAGTGCAATGTATCATCAGTCATCAGACTGCTGCCCTGTTATAGTGCAGACACAAAAGACATTGATCTAGAGAGTACACAGAGAATAAGCATACAATTGGGTTGATTAAAGCATGCCTTTAGAAGCTGTTCATTTAATCAAATACATGGCAAAGTGCAAGCACTTTAGTTGTCAAAGTAAAAAAGCCAAACAACCCACCCACAAAACTCCCCACATTCCTGAGGTAACAGCAATTCAGTTTCAAATGACAGTCCATTCATTCTATAGAAATTTCAGGTGGGGTGACTTTACTGATTTTTGTCCTGCCTGGTTCATGAACGTCATAAATATCTTATGATTTAAATGTCCTTTTCTGGCTCCTTAGTCATAGAATATGCTGATCAAGATCAAAGAAATCAATCCCAAATATACTGTTTGATATTTATGTTTATGTGTACTGAATACACTTGTGCCCAGTATCAAACATGTACTTTCTGAACAAATGAAACAACTCAAAAGCTGCTTAAACCTCCTCTAGATGCCATAAACATGTCACCTGATACAAGTCAACTCTGAGAAAAGAAACAAAACAACTTCCCCAGCAATAGATGGACTGATGGATGCTAACAGATGGAGAAGAGGTGCCATTTTTTCTTTGACTGGATTTTTCTGCACCATTAAGTATGGCTCAGTGTTAAAAAGCAGGTTAAGAAGGAGAAAAAAAGGACAATGTGAAACACTCCAAGTGATCCGACTACATCTTAAGGGGATGTACTCATAATAGAGAAAAAAAGCCCTGCAGTTTCATCATCAGCCTTTCCCCCATGAAGGCTCAGAGGATCAGTTTTCACTTAAGTTCTGGCAACATGTAGTCCTTTGAAGAGAACATGATGGGCACAGATGCCAATGTTATGCACTGCAAGTACAGTACCAATCATCTTGTCGTGCACTCTAAAGTTACTCTTCAAATAAATAAATAAATAAATAAATACTTTAACCAGAAAATAAAAAGACCCACATACTGCGATACATCATCCTAGCACCTGAACACAGATGTCAGACATCATAACAGATTGTAAAGATAAGCAAGTACAACAAAAGGGTTTTAAAAGTAAAAATGAGATTTACAGGGCGAAGTGTTGAGCTTTCTTACCAATGCACATCACACCAAAAACAAACGTAAAATTAAATTTGAGATGAGACACAAGCAAAATCAAGTTGAAGAAAAATAAGGGTGTGAGACTAAGGAAGCAATGGGCATAATGAGAGCAAAATGAAATATTTGGAGATATGTAATAAACTATTCCCTGTTAGGAACTTTCAATAAAAGATGACATATTTCAGCTGTATTTAAAATAACTTCAGTTAGCAAAATTATAGCAAAGACCTAACTATCCACCAAAGCACAGACTGTAATTCTGGAACAAAAGCAGGAGTTTCAGAAACACAAGAAGATATGGCAAACTTAAGGAGGAAAAAAAGTATGAAGACAAATATACTGCACGACACAAAATACTACTTTTAATAGAACAAGAAAAAAATTCAAAAGGACAGCTTAGGGGGTGGGGTACTGTATGCTCAGCTTTTAAATCAGCAAGAGCTTGGACTGAGGCATTAAAAAAATTAGAGAATAAGGTGTAGCTCTCCACAAAAGTTTATCATGAAGGGAAGAAGAGTGCAGGAGAAGGATCCAGAGTTATGAAGACAACTCTAATAACAAACACACAGGACTCAGACGAGAAAAAAGCAGTTCAAGAATAAACAAAAAAGGCAGGGAAAGTTACAACAGGAAAACAGTGAAAGAAAACAGTATCAGCAAATATTAAGTAACTAGCCTCTAACCTAGTCGATAGCAACATTAAAATTCAAATACTGGTAACTGCAGACAATGTTGCTATTCAGAACATCTGTTCCACTAGTTGCACTCATTCTGTGCATCTCAAATGCTCTACGAAATACTGAGAACTACAGAGCATTCCGTTAAAATACACATTCCCTGGATGTTATTACACCTTTCTCAACAAATCTCCACACTTTGTCATACTAGCATCCAAATTTTACTTACTATTTCTGCATACTACACTTCAGTATTAACTCACTTCCCTTTTCAAGTATCTTTCACCCAAAGGACTAGAGATACACAAAAGACATGATGAATTACCCTGTTAAAGAGGATTACTTTTTACAAAACAGCCCTGTATTATTCCTAGAGTGTTGGGGATGAATAGATGCAGAAAACTGTCTTTCAATTCTGCAATTAGTAAGCATCAATAGAAATTTGTCTTTGGACATAAAATAAAAAGTTACTTTAGATGAGCACTAACATATGCTATTATTTTCTAGTTCTGGAAAGACAATACAGGTAACAAGATACAAATGGACACTGAGGGAGAGAAAAGGAGATCAGCTACAGGTGTTGTCAGGAACCTGTGAGCAACTCTGCCAACACAGTTATGAAACAACATAACCAGAATAAAGGATACGGCCAGTTTTGCTGCGACAGTTAAAGCCAGAAACTTAGTGTCCATCTGAGAATAAGAACAGCATCACAGATGGCATCCAACACCCTGAGGCCAGGCAGCACTTCCATTATTAGTGATTTAAAACTCTTCTCTGATAGGTAAGAGCTAACTCATCTGATATTCTGGACACTGCTCTCACTCCATCTCTTATAACACAGTAACATCTGTCAGAAACGGCCTCTGGAGATCACATGGTCCAACCTCAGCTCAAAGCAATACCGTGTTCTCATTGCTAAGTGCCTTCTCCATGTAAGTTTCGAATATTCTAAGGATGAGACTACACAAGCCAGTATCCAGTGCAAATTTCCCATGTTGCAACCTCCACCTATTGCTTCTCATCTAAGAGGACCTAGACCTAGGACCAAGAAAGGCATCTAAGTATTAATTACTAGAACCAAGAACTCAGTTTAGCCTGCAGGAACAAAGCAGGAACAGAATGAAACACAATACTCTGCCATCCACATATTATATACAAAGAATTCAATTTATAATCCTATATATAATGAATTTTTGCTGCACTGCCACAAGCACAGTCTTCATAACGCGAAGAACAATGCTAAATATTCACTAAATATTTAGCATGTGTACCAAATGGCTGCAAAGAGCCACAAATGCAGCTCAAACATACAGACCTGACCTGCTACAGGTAGACGATTCCATGTCTATACTTTTGTCATCAAGGCCCCTGTAAAGCACTGTATCCATCTTACAAGCAATCAGGAAAAATGCTAAATGGGAAATTTATACAGAAATGGGAAAGTAATACAGTCAATCCACTCCTAAGCCAGGTTAACGAGCCTTCAGAAACTATTAATAGTTAACAGTAAGATGTGGGATAAGTTGTTTAGTAACTCCTCATAGACTATCATAACCTATAATACAGGTTATCCAAACCTAGGGCTAATGAATAAAGAAATTTATCAAAAGGATAATGAATAAAATAACAGCCAAACAGCATTATGGGCCTGTGACTACGGCTGATTTGTACATGATACAATACATCCCTCAGAAACAAGCAAATGTTTACTCAGTCAGCTAAAGCAGCACTTCTTAGTCTGTTAGCAATTTAAAAAGAGGTTAAACAACGTCCACTACAGAATTCAGCCTTTTTAAAATCAGTAGTTAGAAAACATGCACCTACATGTTCCAAAAGAAAAGTTAAATTGGATTAACAGACCAAAAAAAAGAGAAAAATATTTAACATCCCTAAAAAGACTGCAAGTACAACTGCATTTTTTTTGGGGGGTTTCATGGATATAATATACTCTGGCTTGGCACAACATGGTATTGTTACAAGAGCACTGTAAATCAGTAAGATACACATGACATGGTCAAGGACTGCCTGCCTACCAGAGAAATGAAATGGCAGCATTATCGGCTAAAAGGAAACTGCAATTCCAGACACAATACTTCAATGCTTTTATTATCTTCGATCTAGAATTACACTGACAGTCTACCTCAAGCAAAAACCAGCATTTGCTGCTTCTCCATTACTACAGAAATAAATTAAGACCAATTTGAGATGATCAGACCTTGACAAACTCTGTTACTTACTACTTTTTTTTTTCAAAATAAGACCAATTACATTTTCACACATTTTTCTGTGAACTCAAAATAAGCAGATTTACAGCTAATTTCAACCAATTAGCCTATAAAAAGAGAAAAAAACCACAACAAATTTATTGATGTACAAGATTTTCACCTAGGATATTAATAGAGAGTTTTAATCTCTTCTACTGCTTTTATTTCAAAAGGATGAGAACATAAACATTTAAATGAGACAAGCATCACTCTAGAAACACTGAAGTGAAATATTCCACATCTGATCCACATGAAACATCTGATCACTAAAAATGAGGACTTACTTTCAGTTTCAACACTGTCTCTTTAATGCTTTTTACAGGGAACTGTAATACATGTGTCTGTTCTTTTGAAGTCTCAACATACACCTAGTCACCTCATCTCCATGATGTACCAGCACTGAGCAAAAACATTTCTTCCAGAAAATTTGATTGCTAGGAGAAAGCAGAAGTTAAAACTACATGTCACACATGAATGTGAGAATTCTTCTAATTCACTGAGAATGAAATTTACTGCTCAGCTCAAAGAAAATACCAAAAGTCTAAATTACAACAGGGAAGACAGACACAAAACAATTAAATATAAATATTATGGGTCCTATCTCAGCTAGAGAAAACCTTGTTTCCAGTTATCTATCAGCAAAGAAACAACCATTTCTGCAAAAGGTTTCAAGAGACAGATGACAAGAGGTAGAATCTTGGCCACCTTCTTAAACACAAAAAGTTTTTAAAAATTATGTATCATGGCAAACTACATTAAAATTAACCTCAAGAGGACATGGCTACAAGAACAGAAGACAGAATTCCTCACACGAGATCATTTAACATCACATGTTAAAAAATTATCAGTGTTACAGTAAGTTGTAACTTGGTTAGCAATAGACAGTTTAACAGGTAAAGCAAGACCTGCACATGCAAGCAAAACAAAACAAGGAACTCATTCACCACTTCCCACAGGCAGGCAGGTGTTCAGCCATCCCCAGGAAAGCCAGGCTCCATCACATGTGACTGTTACTTCGGAAGACAAACTCCACCATTCCAAACTCCCTCATTCCCTCTTCCTCCAGCTTTATATACAGGGCCTGACACCATAAGGTCTGGGATCTCCCTTTGGTCAGCTGGGGTCAGCTGTCCCAGCTGTGTCCCCTCCCAACTCCCTGTGAGGAGCAGAAAGTCCTTGATGCTGTGTAAGCACTGCTAGGCAGTAACAAAAACACTACTGTGTTATCAATACTGTTTCCAGAGCAAATCTAAAACACAGTCCCAGACCAGCTATTCTGAAGACAACTAACTTTACCCCACCCCAAACCAGCACACAGGTTTTATAAGGTTTGGTCTTGGAGTGGTGATTTTTTTCTTGTCCATACAAAATTAAAATAAGAAAACTAAATCATCCAAAGAATGCTGATGAAAACCTTTGATAATTCGGGAAGTAAACCAATAAATCATAAAACAGCAGCTTAGATGAAGCAGTAAAACTAGAATCATTTTTCCCTATGCAGCTGATGCTAAGTGGTCTGCTATATGAACCAATTTATGTATCTTCTACAAATTAATTTTCCTTTAAATTTCATGCTTAGAACAGTTAAGTGTTAAATTTACTTACCAAACATCCCACTAGTTTCAAGTATGCAGGAGAAATTTAGAATTTATATTTATAACACTGTGGTTCTATGCATTAACTATATTTGGAAAAAATCCCAACTTGACACTATTATTTCATGAAATATGATGAACTAGCAATTTATTGAAAAAGTGAAAAATAGGAAACCTTTGTTCTAGGTACATTATCATCATCAACACAAGTATTATATAGAAAGTTCAGACAGTAAAAATTTTTAGATCCCCTGCCTAGTTGAGCAGCAAGTTCTTACATTTCTTGCATATCCGTTTTGACCAAATAACTAATTTTCCTTGGTTTTGAGGGCATGAAAAATTCAGTACCTGCAACATGTACTTCACATAATTTTTTATTTTTACATATAAATAGTGTAGTGCAAAATCAACTTCTGAGATACGTCTGTCTGTCATCTGTGACTGTCGTATCCTCATGAAATAGGATTATACCATGGAACAGAAAAGTGCTACACTGACAGTAATTCCAGTGTGTTTTCACCTACCATGTTACTGTACTTACCTTAGAATACAGCTGTACAGACAAAGCAATTTACAAATGTTTGATACAGAAACAAATTGCAAAGCTTCCCTTTCCTAAGTGCCCTTTGCAAACTGCAGGCCTATTCATCAGCATGCCTTGCACAGCAAAAACACTCCCATCCACCAATAATTAAAAAGGTGACACAAGAAAGCCACACCATCTTATAACACTACAAATTAGTACCTACTCAAATAATTAAATACTGCTAAAAAACCTCATTTCAATCTTCAATAATCAGCTCTTTCTTGACATGCTTTAGCACACTGTGTGCATATTACATAAGCCTCAATAAATTTCATGTTATAGCTTACAGTAAAATGGAGTAAATGAGTCTAAAACCTTTTTATCTCCCCCACACTTGAAATGTGCTTTCATGTTTAAATATAAAAACTTTGGCATAATTAAAGTATTACTGAGCATTTACAATGATATCCATGATTCTTTTGAGACACAGAAAAAGATAACCATGAAAACTAAAATACAGTAAGATATTTGATATGAGTAACAGACAATGAATAATATAGTTTGGGAGCCTCTTTTCTACACATATACATAATCCAATATACTAACAATGCACGTGCTATTGAAATATTTTAAATTACTTTTCAAATAATTAAAACATAAATTAAAATTTGCACAATAGGTGTAGAAAACCACAGAAAGATACTTCATTATATATCTGGATTTTCAGCTGTCATGGTATTCAGACTTTATTGACAAAGTAATTTTTAGGGCCTATTCAAAAATTGTCTACAATTAAAAAAAAATTATGCTGGCTTTAGAATTTTCAAAATTCTGATACTATGACACAAAATGAGTAATAGATAACCATCCAAATTCTTTTAGTTACATACTCACGTTCTTGACAAAATTTCCTATTCTACATTTGATCATTCAGTATACAAGGAAGTCAAGCGTAGTTAGCTTATTTCAGCTAGCAGCTTAATAATAATGCTCTTCTGTATAAAATCCTATGAGCTTGAAAATAATAAAAACTGCTGCACTGAACTACTTCAACAATACTGAACACAAATACATTTTATTAATACAGCAAGCTGTTAGAAAAAATGCAAAGTGAACACTTACAAATTCATCATTTTTTTAAGAGAAAAAGAGCAGTAAGTTAGTCAGTCTCCATGCTGGCTCATTTTTTTTATGTGCTCAACAGATTACATTGGCTATGCCAAAATTAGGAATGCAAGATGGTTTTACAGAATTATATCCACTACTTATATTGAATTGTTGCATCCCAACTGTGGACTGGGAATTGACAGCCTGATTCTTTAAAACTTCATTTTTATCACAAATGAAAGAAACTGACTTAGAAAGACACAGCTGTGAAATTTTTGGGGTTTAGTAATAAAATCAAGACTTTTTTTTTAGTCAGCACAAAAAAAGTTGGTGGTGTGCCAACATCATCATAGATAATATACAACCAATGAGAACAAATTTAAAAATGATTCAGGCTGCAGTTTACGGCTGGTGAATGCTGTACTGGCAGAATGTTGCTTCAACTGCCACACGAACTTCTGAGACCAAAAAAGAAAGGAATAAACCAACAAAACAACAACAACAACAAAACCAAACCTCTCGAATGAAATCAGAAAACACATGCCAAAATTTTGCCAATTGGCAATACATACCAAGTAGAACTAAAGGACAATCCAGAACACTGGCTTTCAAAAAAATCTCCAAAAAGGTAAGAAGACTAAATAACAATCATTAAAATCGATTATTATGTAAATAAACTCTTCTTTTGAGGCTTTAATTCTCTTTTTAAAGATCCTTAATATGACCCATTCTTTAAAATAACTGCTCAACAGTTACCTAATATATGACGTCATTGTCTTAGATTTATGAAGAAAGACTCTGCTATATGCCATACTATATTAAATATTTTACTAAAATCCAAGGTCTTACAACTTCAATAAATGTAGTTTTAAAAAACATTAAATGTACAATTTTATTTACATGCAAGTCCATTAAAAAGAACAACCCCCAGAAGAAAATGGGTCTTGAAATAGGCCTATTTAAAATACAGAAGATCACTACTTTATTGGAGGTGATGATGTGTTATGAAGGGGCAAATAACAGATTCTTATTAACTGACTGCAACTATGTTACTGGCTACTGGAAATACTGAAAGAACTCCATGAGTCTGTATTGTCTCCCCACCTATGTCTTCTCTGCAGAGGTGGTCTTTGAGTGTTTTTGTGGGGAGGTACCACTGAATTCATGACAATAGGGATGGATATTTGATATTCGTATCGTTCCAACATCTGAGCAATCTTCTCACGAGTGACCCCATGTTTATTCCTCCTACAAAAACAAAAATTTAAATAAATTGTCTGGTATGTTTATAGTTACATATAGTTATATGTAAGTATATATATAATAGCATGTTACAGTCTTTAAGAAAAAACCTCTAAATTCTCAATTTTTTCTTCTTGCTTTTATCACCCTGTATCCCCATTCTCTAGGTACTCAACTTGCGTTAAGGTTTATTTTAACAATTCACAGCTGAATATATTGAACAACAGTAAACAATACGGTTATTCATCTTCATACAGAAATGTGATGTTATTCACTATAGCTATGCACCTGAATTACCCTACAAGGATTTTGCTATTTATTCATCAGATTTTACATGGCATACTAGCTAATGAGTAGAGATCAATAACAGCATAGACAACTCCTTATGAAAGCAATGTTCAAACTAGCATAAAAAAAAGCAACTACACAGTTTCAAGGCTTAATGACAGAATGTTTTCTCATCAAGAAACATCTCTACAGAGTAAGAAGCAATTTTACTTCTGAACTAGAACAACATGCTCACAACACTTTCATCTACTAGTTGTGACTGACGCTGCAAATTTCGAAATGTACTGAAACACACGTAAGGGAAAAGGTATCAAAAGTGCTGTCCTACTCTTGCAGTGCTCAGTGACTAGCTACTTTCAGGGAGAACTTGGTCTATTAAGAACCTGAGGCGTTACACATTACATTAGAATGTATATATCTCCTTGATATCTATGTAATAAGACCTTAAAAATCTATGTTAGCAGAGAATTTCAGTCTCTGCCAAAAGAAAACCACAAGCCTCACGCACAACCTGAATGTCAGAGAATTGCCAGAACTGTAACAGAATTGAATCTAAAAGAAGAGACGTAAAACAGAAAAAAAATGTTTTGGAAGCATAAACAAGCATTTATCATAACCCAATAAATCCTTATTGCCAAGAAACCTTGTCCAAGCTGATTATTTCCACAACAAACCAACAGGAAATGTATTTCTGCATCTCTGTAATTTCTGCCAGAGACAGAAGAGCTATGGGCCTTACCAACTTGCTCAGTTCTATAGAGGAGAAATACTGGGAACAAAGAGGCTATACTGGAAAGAGGATGCTCCACACAGAAATATTTTAAAAGACTGATTTCCTCACCACCCAGCCCCCTCAGGACTTTGTGAGAATTATTACAACAAAGAAGTATCAATTTGACAAGGGCTCAAAGCACACTGCAGGCAGCACACTAGTTTTGCATTCAGAATGGAAACAGAATTCAGATCTCAGAACTATTCAAAATTACACTGGCTCCTTAAGGTGTATTTTATCACATTTCTTTCTGTGAAGAAAATGCTTAAGCAGTGCATTTCTCTCACAGACACTCTCCCCTGAGACAACATGAGAATCTGGAGTGATCATCACATGTGCCTCATTGTTTAAATGCTTCTAATTGTTACATTATGGTAAAGTGGCCCAGCAGCAGCTGCATGTTGAACTAATCACTTAGTGAGTTTTAACAGGTTTGATTTTATTCACAAATATGAAAAAGGTTAATGGCAGAGAAAAAAGTCAACCCTCTTGAAATATGTGGATTTTATAAAGCACTTGACACTCATGACAGACAAAGAATGAGAAGAGCAAATCTAAGTCTTTTAATGCCAAATAGTGGAAGCAGAAAGTTATTCAATATTTTCCCTATCTTAGTACTCCTAGAAAAAGATGACAGCTCAAGTGCTCTGGACGTAAAGTGCACACTCATCCACAACAGAATGGACTTGTGCATAATCACTTCATAAAAGAGGAAGTATTTTTCCTTGTAGAATAAGGCAGGATAATAAAATCACTAACAGCAAAATTGCATCAAGCATAGAAACTGATTTAAAAAAGGAAATAAATTTGCTGTATAGTGTCATTTAATACTGTGAGCTCCTCTTCAGGCATGTCTTCACTCATTCTTTGGCAGCTTGGCTATGCTGAGAGAGCATAAAGCCATCAATCTGAACTAACACAGACATACCACTAAAAGCTCCTAACAGACCGGAGGAGTAAGACTCTTTTGCTTGGAGGAACACAGAATCTATTGATAAATCAAAGTTCTGCCACTGTTAAATGCTTCCATACTACCCTCCACAACCGCACCCTCAGCAAGCTTGCTGATGAAACAAAACTGAGGAGACCTCTCCTGAAGTAACTAAAGAACAAAATGAAAACTTACATCACCACCTTTCTTAAACTCTCAAAAAACAAAGCTTTCAGGCAATGGGCCTCTATTCAAATATTTAAAGCAACCAGAACTGCTAAAATATTTCTAGGAACCTTCTAAAAACTGGTAACAGCACTTCACGGTTCAAGGGTTTTCCTCTAGGAAAGATATAGCACTTACTTCTACAATTAATAACTGAACAATAAAATTCAACAGTAACAATACTTCACATCAGTTTATCCTGTTGTTCATTAAGATCATGTGGAAACATGAATTTTCCTAGAAAATGAGTCTCTCTCATGTAATGGAAATCTCATGTTGAGTATCTTAGAAGTGCCTGATTACTAAGATTCCTAACTTGGCTGTGCTGCACCCCAAACTAGTAAAACTTACTATCATTCTACAGAGAGAGGACTCCATCTCTAGAAACAAGTGAGTGGTAGCGTAGGAGCAAAAGGTGAAAACTTTGGAATTTTTATAAACACAATAAAGTCCAAGTCAGTAATGCAACCATTATACACACATACTTCGTGTACTGTAGAGGCTACTTTACAAAGCTGAAACAGTTAAGAGGCAAAGTCAGCTGGATGCATATAAAACAACAATCAGTGAGAGAACTCTGTCATCAACTCTGAAAATATTACACTACATTTCAAACAAAGAAATATCCCTGAGCTGGTTTGATACCTAATACGATTCCCAAAGCTGATACATCTGAGACAAAAAGGACATTAACCAGGAAGAAAAAGCAGCTTCCCAAGCACTCTCAGAACTCAGAAGTTCAATGACCGATGTTCTACAGTATTTTAAGATCTACACATGTCCAATAAAATTTTAATATTGACTTTTTGGGCCAACAAGATGGAGCTGGTATTTATTTGTCTGCTTGTTTATCCATAAAACTTCCTTGTGAAGGTATACCTCAAAATGCCTATTTAAATAAAATACATTTCATACTACTAGTAAAGTACTTGAGAAAATACTTTGAATAAAATATAACTTACTGCATATATATTTATGCATGCATATTTACCTGCTTATCTAACTCTCTATATAAAAGTACCACGATTTCTGTAAGAGAAAACTTACTTTTCTAATTCTTCAGGATCAAACTTCCACCAAGTATCTGGCTCACGGAATTCCACTCTGTATCCTTTTTCTAGACCCTGCAGCAAGCAAAGAAATATGTGTGATGTGTATCATGATCACAAAAAAAACATAAGAAAAAAATAAGACAAGTATAATAAACAGATGCAGCATACTCTGCTGTGGTAGTATGCTGAATTTCACTTACTCCCAACCTGTCTCAGCTTTTGTTCCAGGCTAAGCAAATTAAATCAAGTCAATCCTTAAACTGACCTAAACCATTGCCACACCAATTACTAATCAAGAAGATGTTTCTCTCTTTAAGAGCTTGAGCAAAAAAAATTTTTCTGGACAAAACATATCAACTTATCACATGCGGGGGTAGGTTTGAAAAATTTTTACAGATGACAGTCATGCAACAAAACCTACCACTTCCACATATGGCTTCATTTCCCAGGCTTGAGTATTAGTGTTGTCTATTATAACTGGAGATTTTCCCTGCTCCATTGCTTGCTTTGCTGCAATGAAAAATTGTGCAAGTTAATAAACCACATGTAACTCAAACAAAAAAAAATAAATTGCTCCAGATTTTCTTTCTCTAATCTACTCTCACTGAAACATTCTAAGAGAAAGAATAAAAGGTACAGGCAGGAACGAAAACAAGTAGAAACACGAATCTGATGCCCAAAGAAACAAGGTTATCTATTTTTAACTCTGAATCTTGCCAAAGTTTGAAATGTAATGTATATATACATGAATTAAAGTATAAAAAATACTTTAAATACTTCTGTATATGCTTTGCTAAAATGTATATATACTCCTTATCATATAGACTCTCAACATTCATACATGTTATGCTACACTTCTATTTCCTCTATGTAACACAGCTTAATAGGATTCCTTTTATTCATTCCAACCTCTCTTCCGGTTCCACTCGTGGGCATCACCAAGCTGAGCAGCGTTATAGGTGTATCCATACTGCTGACGAAAATAATCATCAGTGCTGAGAACAATGCCATCACAACTCTGACCAAGCAGAACACTGTTAAAGGAAAATACAAAAATGTATTAACTTTTAACTTCCACATAGATAAACACATTAAAATGATACAGCTATGAACTGTGGCCAATTTCTGAACTTCTTGCAAACTTCAAACAGATTTATAAAAAGCACACCCATATATATTACCACTAATTCTAATCCAATTAAAGCAATGTATTTTCCCTCTCTCTACTATTTCTGTATTTGCTGTTTCTTCTCTACTCCCAAGAGATGTTCGTATCCATTTAATTTTACGGCTATATTAGACTAAGTTCCAAGTATCTCATAATAACTGAATGTACGTGCTAACATTTTCCATCTCAATCCTCACTTGGAAATATGTGTAGAAAGCAATCTGATCATGAGAACTCTCCATTCTGCCAAATGTAAACGTAATTTCAGAAAGTCCTTGGAAATTGGTGTTTAAAGGAAAACCTTATATAACTGAGACCACAGTACAATTCTGTTTAAAGCCCAGCCTACAGAATAGGTGCAGATGGGACTTTAGGCCTCCTTGTCTATTTTTAATTCTATCGCACATTTAAATTTGAAAACAGAAAACAGCCAGTTAGTGCTACAGAGCATTTAGCGCCCACTGCAACAGTCAGATATCACTGTTCTATGGAAATTTAGGCAACTATTCCAGCTCAGAAATAGGCAACATACCCACAGGCTACAAAAGCCAAACTGCACCAGCAGTATGTGGGATTGCACTACTGCTGAGGTGGCAGGAACAAAAAAGAACTGGCCAGGACCCAAATAATTTAGGGGAACTAAGATATGCTAGTTCTAAGTTACCAAGCTTTCCTATATATATCTGCGCAAAGAGCTACTTAAGCGTAATTCCTACACAAGGAATTTGCTGTTCTGCCACCTGCCACTAACAACAGACTCGTTACGGATCATAGTTTAATGATTGTGACACTGTATTACATGTTAGTTTATATTCCTGCAGGTTTATTGTCCCACAACTATGCTGTTGGTTATTTTTGCTTCTAAGATACAGACATACGTACAACAAAAGTCAGGTTACTAAAGACCAGAAGAAACTACTACTGGTGCAATGTCAAGTAACATGATCAAAGATGCATACAAACTGTTAGACCTCATCCTTGCTCTTCCTTTTCCAGAGCTTTACGGTTCCTTCAGGACAAACAGCAGCGCTACTTGAGAAAGCAGAGCATGATATACTGAAAGTGCAGCCACTTTATTTGAACACTGATAAATAACTGGTTTTGTTAGAGCCTAGATCTTTCAGTAGGATGTGTATTACACTGGTTTAGAAGGGTGCAGGATTCATCACCTATTTTTGTTCTAAGTAGATCAAATGGCACCAGTAAATCATACACCACACACAGCAGCAATTTTTTTATCCTTCTTCCTCTCTCGTATAAAATATTTAACAAATTTATATTAAGTTACTTGGCTGTGGTTTGATACATGGCCCAATTCTCTTATTTACAGTATGCTACATTTGCCAATTAATAATGGTAGAAAAACTGGATCCATCTTCCACACTCGCTCCTTGTGTGCTGAATGTATATACACATATCTTAAAGAACCATTTGCCTTCATAAAAAAAGACAGCAAATAATATCTGGGATTCTTCTGTTGGCTGAGTAAATGGACACACCACTACAGTTCCTAGGGTCCTGAGCATCAGGTTTCTATAGCAATATAGGAACTGACAAATCAACACTAATAGGACATTCATTTTCATTTTTATTGCTAAGAACTGACTCTGTTCGCTCATGTTCTGGAGAATAACTCACTTACTCAAATTCTTTTGTTGTATCTTCCAAACAACATTAGTAGCAATAAAGAAACACAGTGACAAGGGTGCAGAAATCTTGCAAAACCATCAACAAAGTGTATACTTGAAATATTTTGTTAGTATTCCTAAAGTTCCAAATACACCACAATTATTAATCAATCAATATAACTGAAATAACAGATTTAATATAGTAAACTGCATTTGCAATAATCCTAAACGCACAGAATTTGCGAAGGCGAAGTGGCTACCAAAGAGGCCAGAGTAACACAGCCCTTACCCCACACACAACACACAAGCTATCACAACGTCATGAGTTTATGAACTGAAACTTCAAATATTACAGTAGTGATTGAAACCTCTTTCTAAATTGTGAAATTAAATCATAAAACATAACATTTTAAAAGCCTGACAATTACCTCTTTCAGAATTCACAGTATTTAAGCTTTTAAAATTCAAAGCAGAAACTTATTTGTTGACATCATATGGAATAATTCATATACCTCTAACATGTGTTTGGAAGTAAAATTTATCCCAGGCTCATGAACTAGAAAACAGAAAGAACAAAAAGCAGATCTATATAAAGAAAGCATCATTACTATCTAAACCCACAGAGATGATATTCCACTTTTGAGAGATGAAGAAAGAAAAAAAGATAAATGTATTTCTAATGAGAGTCAAATTACAGATTAGTCAGCATCTGTATGTGCACATGCTTGAAATGAGTACCATATATCCAACTGCTGTAATCAATCTTTTTCACTCTAAACCTTCCCTCCAAGCCAACACCCACCTTTGAACACAGTAGGACACTGAAATTAAAGCAGCTCACCTACTTTTTCCAGACGTGCTATCTGATCTAATAGAAGCTATTATCCTGACATTAAAAAAACTCATGTTGAAACCAAAATATTAACTACTCAGTAAACCAATACACGTTTTTTCCAATGCATACGTGCATGCATGCACACAAACAAATCCTTTTTCTTCAAAACTAAAATGGTCCCCAAACCTGTATCCTGGTCAGCCTACTTTGATAAATGATCTTATAATAAAGAAGGTATCTCAGACTCTAATAATTCACCTATTTAAAATAGATAGCATATCAGGGATGAGGAAAAAAATAGGCAATAACTAAATATAGTTTTAAAATATGCAGCATTACTGAGCTGTGTAAACGCTCCTTTAAAAGCACTCCTTGTAACACTGTTTAAACAAATACATAATTAGAAACAACAGCACACCGTTTCTACTTCAGATATAAACACCAACTCTTTAACTCTTCCCTTCAGAACATTTTGCTCTGAGAAGGAATGGCCCCAGAGAAATACAACTGTTTTTATATATTACTGGATTTAATTAAAAATGGACTTCTTAAATGACACCAATATTCGGTCTTTCAATTCATTAAGCTCCCTTTTATTCAAATTAATGCTTAGGTATTTATGGAGAAAAGGTAAATTGCTATTGCTGCCAATTTTAGTAGCAAAATATTTTAAAAATACAAGTCTCTTTTCCTGTAACTGCTCCCAGGATTGTAAGATCACATGATCATCTAATTGTAGCAGACTTTGTTACTCGGGCTAAAGCTATCACTACTGGGTATCCGTCTGGCCAAATTGTTTTCAAACACTTTCAACTAAATGGTCAATCTCTTCCAAAACCAAGGAAAAAATAAAGCATTTGTATAATATTTTGTTATTCCAAACTTTTCTCTGAGAAGCTTTGGACTGAGGAAACGAAATCTGACAAAGTACATGTGTTTGCCTCGCAAAAACTTTTTGTAAATCTGCCCAAGGTATATGACTTTAAAATGTCACGTGCACAGAAAACAGTAGTGAAAAGAACTCATTTTTGTATAAAGTAGAGCAGAAAACACAAAGATTCTTGCTGCAGTAAACCCAATCCTGAACAGAGCAATCTGGCAGTGGCAGGAAGCCGATTCAGGACCAATACTGCATTATAACAACACACTTCTCCCAACATAAAAATGGCAACAGAAGGAACAAAATTGGCTTGAAATAAGGGGACACGGGAAGCATCGTGGTATAAACACTGGAACAAGCACCTTGGTACTGGCAGTAGAGCTAGGAAATAGGGCCAAGGCAGAGTGAAGCAGAGGGGAAACACTGTTATAATGAAGTTGGGAGTGAGATAATACCACCGACAGAAACAGGGAGAAAACGTATCCGGGAAGAAACAAGATGCAGAAGGAACTGAAGAAATCAGCTTAGAATTTAGAAGCAGAAATGGAGCTAGTAAGCACAGACCAAAAGCCATGATCAGATATGAACAGGAAAACAAAACTGGAAATGGATGGTTAAGAAACAGGATTTTGCACGACCCTCAGGGGCTAGGATTGTCTAACTCAGGTGGACAGAGGAAATAAATCCATGAGATGAGAGGAGCTCCCCAATGACCCAGAAATGGCTGATGTAATGCTCATATTTAAGGCAAGTAAAGACAAAGACCCAAAGAAGTAATGGCTGCTAAACCTCACCTAAGCTCTGTTCTAGAAACAATGGAGTGCATCCTCTTGCAGTCTCTTTCCAAACATGTTAAGGAAATTAAGGGAACCAGGAAGAGTCGATGCAGGTTTTGCAACAGACAAATCATTCTTCACTGACCAGAATGCACTCTCTGACAAAACAAGTGCCTTCATCAATGAGGACCGAGTGATGACTGCAGCATACTCAGAAACTATCAAAGCTTCCAACATCATCTCCAAGCCAGCAACAAGCAGAGAACAGCAAAGGATATAGCAGGACAAATTTTTTTCAGTATCTTCATCATTAACCTGGATGATGAGGCAGAGAACTTGAAGGTGACACCAAATTAGCAGCGATGCCCACCACTGAGCTGAACAGCGAGGCTTCCATCCAGAAGGCCACTGAGAAACCTGAGAACTGGGCGAAGCAAAACACCACGAAGCTCAACAAGGAAAGACTTAAGTTCTGCAACTGATAAAACCTCAGCTGATAACTGATAAAACCCCAATCAGCACAGGCGGGAAAGTGAGTGGTTGAGCAGCTCTGCTGAAAACAGTCTGAGGATTACAGTGGACATCAAATGAGATGAGTGAAACAGTGTACTCTCATCAAAGGCAGGGCGAACTACAACCTGGCCTTTAGTAGAGGAAGAGTGGCCAGTAGATCATCTCAGAAGGTATCACCCACATTCTGCCTGGTTCTTGTGTGGTCAATTCTGAAATACTGTGTCCAGGGTGGGACTTTCCAGTTCAAAAGACACACTGAAAAACATGGAAGGGCTGAACAGATGGCTACCAAGATGGCTATGGGCATACAACCTCCAAGGAGAGGTTAACAGCAGCTGGGCTTGTTCAGTCTGGCAGTGGAGACAGAAAAAGATCTGATGTCAGCCTATTGCAGTGAATAAGCCTATCCCTTACCAGAAGGGAAGCTGCAGAGAAGATGAGCCACATTCTACCACATAACAGCACACATTATTACACAGGACATGCAAATTACGGCTTGGGAACTTCAGTTTGGAGATTAGGAAGAACTTCCTTACTTAGGCGGGTTGTACTGCACTAGAAAAGCTTGGTGAGACCACAGAATCTCTGTGGTGTTTTTAAGATCAGGCGTGACAAAGACATACCTGACCTGACCCAGTGATGATGACTAACCTCCTCCAAGCAGAACAATGGACTAGTTCACATCCACTAGTCTCTTCCAAAAAACGTTCCCGTAATTCCAACTGCTTAGTCGGAATGGAAGAGTCAAAACAAAACACAAGAGAAAGATTCAAGACAGACACAAATCAAGTTTGTGAGTAGGAAGAAAAGTGTCTGTACTTACAAACCCTTACTCAGTGCAAAACATGAATAGAAATTTGAGATTCCAAGGTCTCACTACTGGCTCTGTTTTTTACTGTAATTTCCTACTTGGGAAACCCACTTGCAAGATACATCTCATTCCCCTGTAGTGCCGATCCACACAGATGATGTCAGTTCTCTGCTTTTCCCTCACGGTTATTTTACTGGCACAAATGGTAGAAGTTTGCCTGCAGGTACCAAAGATGCCACTCCTTCAAAGATACCTGTGGCTACTAACATGACGTCAGATGTAACATCATTGCTGTCTAGTCTACACTGCAGAATTCTATTACGTTACAGAGAAAAACATGTTCAAAACATGTTTATTAAGACTTAACTAATAATACATGTATTTTCCCCACAGGCACCCATTAATTCTGGGATGTTTTTGCCCCAAAATATCCAAGACTCTAAGATGATTTCATGGGAATTAACAATTGCAACCAAGCATTGAACATATGAAACTGCACGTAATTGAATACGCTGAAAAACAAGTACCATGCAGTTCAAATTCTGCACCCACTTTTGGTAACTATTCTTAACCTTGATCTCATAGTGCCCACTTTCCCATCTGCTAAATAAGATTAGTAACTGATCTCACTAATGAGAGAGGAAAAAAGCACAAATGTGTGTTCTTAAAAACCTGAAGACATTTAGACTTTTTCAGATAATGTGAGTCATATATTTGGAGAAAGATTCAGAGACACTTTAGCATATCAAACAAGAAAAACAAATACATTTGGTATTTTCACATTAAGTATTATCCAATCCCTGAACTGAATGACGCAGTATTCTTTCAACAGGCTTATTTTTCAAATTTTTTATGTTGCTTTCACATATTAAAGGAATTATTGCAGCAATACCACATGGGGACATGCAGCTTCAAAAACGCAGGTTTGCAAAATACAGCAATCAGTAACTATAAAATACAGCGAAAATTACTCAAACATGTGAGAAAAATACCTATTACAGATTCCTAGCTAAGATATGGAGATCACTGTCTCCTAAATATCAGGAAAAACTCCATTAATGGAATATTACTCCTTTATATAAAAAACAAGTAAGAACATGATCACTGTATCTATTTCACAGACTCCTTGCATGCAACAGATGATAACTACAGAAGACATCCCATCTGTGATGCAGTTTCTGGATGAAACTCAATCAGTTAAGTACTGACTTAGTAACTTCTTTTCTTATATACACAAAAGAAACTTATTTTCACTTAATACAGGTAGTGTCTGTGCTCTGTCAACTTTCTGTGCTTTTTGAACTAGGCCAAAAACACCAAGTGAAAATCAAAGTTGGAGGTGGTACCTGCTTTTAACCCTGTCAGACTTCAGCAAGTATATTCTGAAGAAAAAATAATACTTTTCTTGTGTGTTTTTCACAAATAAAGAAGAGCAGTTGACAGACCATACCATGAAAAAAGGGAATGAGATAATGCTCACTTTCATCAATACACACCCAAAACAAGTATTTTCAGAGTAGCATCATGCTTCTAATGGCCTTTGAAAATTTTTGCATGGGCATGAAAATGTAGTTATGGTTCAGTCAAATTGATGTTGTTAGATTTGATGGGATTTTTTTCTAAATGAGAGAATTTAAGAATTAAAAAAAAAAGCAGGAGACCATTACATACTAGTACACTTGAAAATTTTAGAATAAAAGATCATGCAATTTAATGGATGCTCATCATTTTATATTTAACACAGAGCAGCTCCTGTTCATCAAAATTCTGAAAGAGACAAACCCCCCAAGCAAATATTTTTAATATTTACTGTCACTTGCACTCACTAAGTACAAGTGACAACAAATATTAAACTACCGCATTTTAATAACCTAATTTATGAACTAAAAGGTTTCCTAAGTGCTTACAGATATATTCAAATTCTTAAAAACTTTTATTTTAATAAACTTCTCAAGCTTTAAGTCTCTACTTACCGAGAAAGTGTTGATTTCCCTGAACCCGGTAGGCCTCTTAAAATTAGAAGCAATTTCTGTGAACAACTGAATCTTTCTTCAGATAACTGCAATGAAGAAAAGCTGCGCACTCCTTCTGTACTGTCAGCTTTTGGATCCTTCCAACACTCTTCTCTGGTTTCACAGAAACCATTACTTTGGACCATTACTCCATTCTGGTCATTATTTCCATTCCTGAAGACCTGAGCAGTAAGGATGCCCATATGACCAGAATAGTTGGTATTTTGATCAAGCAATGGACCATGACTGTTGACATCAGTATTTCCATGGTAATGGTGATAATTTTCATAAGAAAGCCCCCCATTCTGAGAAGAGAGAGCATTTGGGATTTGTGATGGGGGATTAAATATCTGAAAATGGGATTGATGGTTGAATCTAGGAGGAAGAGGTCCCTGAGGTTTTCTGAAAGATGCTCTAGTCTGCCAAGCAGGTCTGAATTCAGGCACTGAGCAGTTCCAGGCATCCACTTGGCCATTAAAGGTATTTTCAGTTTTCCAGCCACCTGTTTCCACAACTGACTGCTGCTCATTGCTTGCTTTCTGACTGTTCTGTTCCCCCAAAAAACACTGTCCATTCTCGTTCAATGGCTGTGGACTGCCCAACAGTACAGGTTGATAATTCTCTTCTGAGCTTTGACTACAATTAAATGGAGAGTGTTGTTCCTGAGAAATTTCAGTTTCTTTTTCCTGAAGATTAGTATCTAAATTTTCATTTTCCAGCTGGTGAATTTCTTTGTAGAACTGGTCCAGTTCATCATCTATTTCTGGTACAGTGGCAGAAACAGCCTGCATCTTCTTTGCCTCCTTTCTTTTAGGTCTGTTTTCATGCAATTCATTTTCATCTCCTCCATTGTTCCTACATTCACTGCAATTTCCAGATTTGTTCTGTTTGTTACTTTTGGCAGGCTTGTAAATAGGTCCTATGAAATCTTTGCTTGTAAAAAAGTCTTCATCTGATTCATTTCTATTTACTGAGAATGATGTACTGCTTTTTTCAATATTATGTTCACCAGCATTATTTGTAATGAAAGGGTCTTTCTCTTCTTCAACTTTAGAGTCATTTACTGATGCAAATGGAGGATTTACATTCTGCACAGTTTCTAAATCAACCGGCTGACTAAGTACTGGATTATTTTCAGGGAGAACTTCATTCAAGGATCCCAAGACACCAGTAAGTATTTTCTCTTGGTTCTGCATTTCGCGTTGCCCTTGTTTATCTAAGGCACACATACGTATCCAACCATTTGATTTTTTCTCAACAACCACTTTCTCCTGAGTACCTCTGTTATCATCATCAGGGAGTTTCTCACAAGCTCCTTCTGCTGACTTCATTCTTTTAGAAGATGGTTCAATTCTGATTTCATCCTGACAATCCAAGAGCCTTCCTGTATTTTCAGCATGAAGCATCTCAGAAAAAAAAAAAGAATACGTTATCAGCATGCACATTTTTTAAGTAAAGTATAAAAGAAGCTGAAGTTATTCAGGCCTATGACATCACACCCTCCATGGTCACAACTAAGATGTACTCACCCAGAAGAAAAACAGACATCACCTACCACAAACATGGTTTAAACAAGACTACTACATTATTTATGGCTCATCTTTAGTAAAAAACTAAATTCATGCTGTATGAGTCCAGCAGTCACATTTTATGATATGCCTTAAAAAATTTACAAATCACGCTTTTAAAACGTGACTATTTGAAAAATTAGTCACATCAGTGATCTCTGACCTATGTTACTACTGTTCTCTACTATCTGTGTTATTCTGCCAAGTGTTTGAAATCTTTTAAAGATAAGCATATGCCAATTTCCAGTGCACAAACTGATGCCTGACATCACTACTAATATGACCAACAAAAATGCAAATACTTCAGACTCGAGGATTGTTTTCTGTGACATGAACCAAACTCAGCTAACTCATTTAACACCAATCAAACAGGTGTTGGGTGACATTCGTAATTTAGAACGAGTCAAGTAAAACTTAAAATCAAAACTGCAATCTGTTATTATGGTTCTGGTTTTGGAACTACTAAAGACTTTTGTTAGAGACCAAGACCACTTGCTTGCATGTCTTATAAAATTAAAGACACACACACAAAAAAAAAAAAAAAAAAAGGAAAAAAATATCCCTGTCCCAAATAGACTGCATTCTAAGAATTAAACCAGTAAGTTCCGGAAAGGTTCAGAGACGAGCTATTACAAAGCAAGATGGCACTATCCATCTAGTAGTCTGGATTTCTTGGATTTTGAAGTCTACACAGTACGCAATAAAGAGCAAATTCTTCCCCTCCAAATAAATGCAGTTTCAAACAAGAAAGACCAGGTTTCTCCTACTGGAGGGTTTATTCTACTGTTTTCTGAAACATTTCAACTTTCTAGGAGTAAATATCAACAAAATGTCACATGCTCTTCATCCTGGATGAGAAAATAATTTTTTTCTTTATCTGAAAAGGATCTGTAGGTAGTGCTATTGGAAGATTTGTAAGTAACCATTATCCTGTCATGTTCACTTGCAAAACTGACAAGAAAAGGCACTTTCTCACCTACCATCCAAAGGAAGAGAAACCGGCCATTCTCAATCTCAAAATGTCTAAACGAAGGAGATTTTACTGTCCGCACTTGACTTTAGTACCTGGAAGAAAGCACTACTGTCAGAAAGGGAAGAAACACGGCCATGCAACTCTCTCTCTTCCGCAGAATTGGTACAATGTTCTCTCCTCCTCCCAAGATATATGTGTTCTATGCATACCTCCAGCTTCTTAGTTCTTCATTTTTGTACATTAGAAAGCAAGTATGACATTACTACCAATCATTGAGTCTATCCCCACCTATAAAAAAAAAGGTTGCTCTGCCTCCACTCAGAAACAGTACTTGGGAAAAAAGTTACTTTATTAGCTTCTATACCCTCATCTTCTTCTGGGATGGTGTTAAAGCAGACCCCATTTCCTGATGTGGAATTAAAACAGCAAACACGAGAACACTTGTTGCGTGACAAGATCTCCAATGACAGAGGATGCTGCTCTGTGACTGTCTCACATAGGAATATTCTTCCCTGCTAAACTCTAACAGACTCTCCCTCACTGTTCTTGGAAAGAGTAAAGCTGCATGCAAAAATTTATCCACCTGCGTCCCTGGGGAGGACAGAGCAAGTAAGCTCAAGGAAACTGCAGTCTTTCTGACACTCACCTCTTGAATGGGACAAGCTCGGGTCTATATAATTTCTGTAAATAACTGGCTGTAAGCATTGAACCTGAGCCAGCACACGGGATGCCAGACTTATTTACCACTTTAACTGACCTGTGAAACATTCAGAAGGTTCAATCAACTAACTAACCCAAGGCCTTGAACTCGACCTGTACAATACCTTTCCCAAAGGGTAAAATAAGGCCTATATGGCAAAACCTACAGACAGGGGAACTGGCTGGCTTTCCTTGCAGTGTGGGTACGGCAGTCACAAGGCGCATAGCCCAGCGCCCCCCACACGGCGCCAGGACACACCTGGAGCCGGGGAAAGCAGGCGCTGCTCCCACACCGGGCCGGCAGCGGCGTGTCTGAGGTGAAGGCGCGGCGGCCGGCCCCATGCCTCGGGGAGGTGTGTCAGCCGCCCCCTCCCTGCCTTCCCCACGGTGCAAAGCCCACTCCTCTCCCACACACACGAACACTTCCCTCAGCCCGGCGCCCACGTTACACAATCTCAGCAGCCGCCGGCTCCTGCGCGCTGACACCGCCATCTCCATGCTGCCTCTTCCCCGCCCGATGGTGGCACAGGTCGGTGGGAGCAGCGGTGGTGGCGGAGGAGAGGCGGCTTCCCTTCGCGGCCCGGCCGAGCAGCAGCCGCCGCAGCCACACGCAGGGCAGGACACCAACCTGAAGGCTGCAGCTCCGACCCCTCGCTTCCAAAATGGCGCCGCCTCCCGCTGCCCCCTCACCCCGCGCGTGGCACCGTGAGGGGCGGGGCGCGAGGGGGCGGTGCCTTTCCCCACAGTGCGCGCGCCCTGCCCGGCGGGAAGAGCCGCGGGCCAGCGCCGGGCGGTGGGATTTTGGCTGTTTTACCTTCCTTCGGGGGTTGTCTTCTCAGCGTGTCGGGAAGTTCGCTTTAGGTGGCATTCTGGTTTTTGTGAGGGAACAACAACGAAGTTCCGATGAGGATTGTCCCTAGTGTAAAAGCTGCCCAAGTTTCTTAGACATGTGTAGTACTTAACATGGATTTGCAACTTCCCCTCCTGCATTGAAGTAAAATTTTAATATGACGTAGCTACTTTTTTTTTTTCAAATCCTGTGATGCTATGCAAGGCACACCACGTTTTTCCTAAAAAAGCCCCCAGTCTTCTAACAGTAATTCCCCACGTTTCATTAGTGCACACAAGAGCTCCAGCAAGCGATGCGCCCATTCTAAATACCTGCAACGTTTATTCTTTCATGTCCCCCAAATGGGTTATGAAGGTTTTAAAGTATACGATTTATAAAGTCACTGAAATTAGTTTATTTGCTATAAATGGTAAAAAGAAAACTGGTCGAATCCACTGGCCAGGCATTCCTTCCAGTTACCCCTGCAACCAAAGCATAGTCTCCTTTCCTGTGCCAGGTGGATGGCCTTGTGTTGTTGAAAGGTATGGATGTGTCTTTGGTAGCATTTTAATCTAGATCAGAAGTGAGCTGTTAAAGTGAATCTCCCAGTTTGCCATGCTTTGTTAAAATTAGTGCTCTTCCGATTTAAAAGCCACTGAGATGTGTATTGTGTGAATGCCACAATCATAGCAACAAATATTTTCTCATATTGATTTTTTTTATAATGGTGCTGCACTAGTTAAGCAGACATTGCCAGCATTGCAGCAAGAGCTGGGAAACCTGTGGGCACCTTCTAAGGAATAAAGGCGGCACAACCACGTCACTGCATTTCAGAGTCGAAAAAATTGTGTGAATTCTCCTGGTAGATGGGAGCAGCCCTATATTTAGACATGGTCTGGCTATGGCTTTGGGACCTGCATTTCGTACCATTTTGTGGAATCCACTGTCAAAGAGACAAATTCTAAAGCTGTTTTGAAGTAAATAAAAATTCGGAAGGAATGGGTCATTGCTGTTGTAAGGAGTTCTTTCAGGCAGGAAAATAGAAAATATGAGGAACTGACCTTTGGTACCAAGAAAAATGTAGTGACACAGGATATAGAAAGGAGAACATAATTGCAAGCTGTTGGAATATTTCTAACATGAATATTTTGCAAATAAAAGGGACTATATTCCTTTATTCTTCTAGCCTTTTCCATGAGATTTTCTAAAGATTATGAGGTTAGTGCTCAATTTTAGTATTAGGAAAATATTTTGCAACTGAGATTCTCAACTTCTTGGACAATTCTTTTCTAATAGTAATATTTAATCCTAAAGAAAAAAACTATTTTCCACTGAAATACTAATTACGTGCTTCTCTACATGAGCCAAGTCATAAAACACCCAAGTTAAACATTTAGTGAGAGTAAAAGTGCTGCACGTGGACATTTTGAAGGTAATATCTGGAGATCAGAGCTCTCAAGCGCTTCATGTTGTGCATGTAGTAATTGTCTCAGGTGTATTTAATTTGAGGAGTTCTCCTATTACTTGTACCTAATTAAATAAGCCACATGTTATAACTGGCAGCACCCCAATGTAATTTTTTCAACCTCATTGAGTATAATAAAATACACTTTCCCTGATGATCTTGTTACAGCTGCTACAGCTCCTATGTGGGAATTATGTAGCACATGGGAAGTCTCTTGCTTGAGCCAAACCTACGAGTATTTCCCTCATATTCCTTGTCTTGCACTAGATGATAAAAGAAGTTCCATTGGAAACATTATCATGAGAAGCTGATAGGGTAGGAAAAAGCAGTGTCCGAGAGGCCGAACAGTGAAATTTTTTACAAAGAACCATTAACAGATCATGGTTGTTTCTTTGTTTTCAGAGGAGTCTGAATTTTATGATTTCATTTTTACATATGTTTATAAAGTTACTCAGAATGCTACCATGTACTGCTACTATGTGTCGCCCAAACCAGGCTTCCTGTAACATGCGTCTGTGATTATGGTGGAAGTGTCTCATAGAGGTAAAAATCTAAGAGTGAGGTAGTGTTATTGCATAGGTAACAAGTTATGAAAAATTATCTAGTCTCGTGTTACTAGACATTTATTACATCACCTTCGTATTAGTTGATGAAATGTTGGCTTTAACTGATCTAAGAGAAGAGTGAAAGGAAAATTTTCCACCTGTATTTCCTATGTATCAGATTTTGATTCAGTTTTCCAAGTGTCTTGTAAGTTGATTTGAACCTTACAGATCACATAAATTTATATGCATACGGGAAATGAGTAATGTTCTTTGAAAAAAAAATTAGTTTTGATGTTATGTAACTTGAGTGTTTGAACTTGCAAATGGAACATTTTCTCAGAGTAGTTTTTGCATTTCATTTCCTAAATTAAAAAGGGAAGATGGCAACTCACCACTTTGGAGGATCATCCTGATTCCTTTACGGTTCACTGGTATAGTTGATGTTTCAGATGGCACGCAGAGATCTCTGATACTTGTACCAAACTGAGTAATTGCACTAACACACTGCTTTCTTCTGCATGGGCCCAATTTCAGGTTCTGTAGGAAAAAAAACTTTAATGTGCAATTTCAAATTATAGGTAAACCACACCAAAATGAAACTACTGCCAGAGAAAGTGTTTCTGCTACTCTTTCCTGCCCATGGTGATAACTAATTGCTGTCCCGCCTCCTCTCAGCTGGTGGCTTTTCCTTTTGCTTGTGAACTGGGTGTTTTTAATAAAAACATCATACTATTCCTTTGTGTATGGAAAGGTTTCCATTAAATTGGCTTCCAGAAACATTTTAGATAAAATTTTCCAAAATAACTCAGCAGAAAGAAGGTAGCCAGCATGAAAAACATTAACACAAAATTTAAATATTGTTAGCAAAACAATAAATTCCTGTGGTATGCCTTTTAATAGAAAAGGTCAGGTAAATTTCAGATAAACAGAATGATGAGACTCCATTTGTTATTAAAAGGGGGGAGAAGAATATCCAATGGGCACTACTTGAGATTGGCTTTTACATTTAAGGGTTAGTGTGGAATGATAGCTCAATCATTTAGATCTTGTGATCTCATTATCAGACTTGACATAGCAGAGTGATCTTTCTTCTCGTAACACTGTTCTTCTAATAACACTTAAATATAGCATGTATTTGAGTTCAAGAGGACTAGTTACAGACTTAGATTTAATTATGGCTCTTTCTGAAGGGCCTTGGGCCATAGTTTGTCTTGTCACTCTACTAAATCTTGTTTGAAAAAGTGAGGCTTCAAGATGATTTAAGAAATACTGTTGCATAATTCTTTGAATTTAAATTGAGCTATCTCTAGGGAGACATTCTGGTGAACTTTAAGAGGAGTGGTTTACTCAACAAATCAGGAATGTTGCTTGCCAAATGGTTTTTCTGAAGGTTTTATATGGCAAAGAGGAATTCTAGTATATAAATGTCACATCAAAGTTTCAGTGGTAAAAACCCAGTAAGAGTTTTTTACTTACTGATTTCCACAGATAATATGGAGTTTTTTATTTTCAAACTTAAACTTGAAAATTAGCTAAAGAATTAGAGTTTTGTTAAAGTTATATATTTTTACAAATAAAAAAAATAATTTCAGGTAGCCTGCTGGTTATGTGAGAGGAATATTTTTTGGTATATTCAACAGATTGTAGCAAATGGTATTTAAGCCATGGCTGGATTAGTATTTCTTTTGACTATGATGCAATTAGTTTGTAATTTAAATATTGTTATTTGATTCCTTTCTGGTACTGAATGAATCCTTTTGGAGATAAAAATAGAGGGAAAAAAATAAAAGTAACACCTAGTTAGTTTAATTTGGAGGTTCCTGAAACCTTTCATTTAATGTTTTCTCTGAAATCTGCATGATACATAGATTTTTTTCTTGACAGTAAGGCACCTGTTCTGTGATTTAGGTCTCAAATACTACAGCAAAGCAGAACTAAAAGAATGATAAGATTTAACTTTTAAGACAGAGCACTTTAGAAAATAAAACAACTGCTGGCCCACAACAAAGCTGAGCTTATGGGTTGTGAAAGCTAGCCAAGGAAACAGGATTCTGAACAATTCATGTCTTTCAAAGTAGAGCAGGGGAGTTTCTAGGAAGCTGACACTCAAGGTGAAGGTCCAGTCAGTGCTTAGTCTGCAGGACTCTCTAAACAGCATCTCCCATTTACATAAAAATGAAGGAGACTGAGTGTAATGCCTTCAGTAGACTGAAATTCAATGGGACGTTAAAGTAAGTAGCTTTAAACAGAGGGCAGACAGTGGAATTGTAAAAGCAAAGAGTGTGAGTAGAAGAAAGAAAGCACCAGACAGAGCAACTAAAAAATACCCAGCATTTTATGGAGCACAGTATGTTCAAGTATTTAATTCTTAGTATACTAATGTTTAAGCAAGAGGAAAGGAGATGATGAACTACTACAACAGTTTAGTGCGATGTGCTTAGGTATTGCAAATTGACATCCCCTCTGTTTTGTCAAATTGTTCATTTTAGCGACTCAGCTTTTACCTGAAATTACTTTTCTTTGATTTCTTGAAATTGAACAAGTGAGATGCTCACTTTACAAATACAACTTACAGTAGAAAGTTCTTAATTTTTTCCCATTTTGTGATGCTAATGGCATTGCTTAAGAGTATTCAAGTTATGTGCTATCCTCTCCCATCTTATATCCTACATCTCAATTAAGGATGGAGAGCACTTAAATGAATTATAGGTAACTCAGAGGAGAAACTAATTTAATTCACTGACAAACTGGGCTAATCACCAGGGAAAGAAAGACTGTTGGTACAGACTCCCAAAATACTAATTCACTACTGTATTCACTACTGTCATACCTATCTGCAAGGCACCAAGGGAAGAATAAATTTTTTCCCCTTATTACTGTGATTTTTTAGATGCTGGCTGCCATAGGTTATATTAGTGCTAAGTTGTAGGAATAGGTTGTGCAAATACAGTCAGCAAGAAGATTCCATGGCATTTAGCAGCAAAGCAGCTGTTAAGACATACTAGAATGAAAAAAACCTATAAAAAACCAACAAAAAACCTGCAACAACAAACTGGTATTAGAAGCTGTAAAGATTTGTGTATTAATGCTTTCTAACCTGTTCCTATCAGATGGCAAGGTAGTTTAATTCATTAAGTTAAGGCATAAAGGATGCACTGGTTGGTAGCAAAATACGTACCATCACTTCTTGACTGCAGTGAAGAGACAGATTCTGTTTTAGGACATTAAAAATCTAAATTATGTATTTGCTTCTGTGGCTACTGTAACATGAAGCATTTTATTGTTCTCTTCCCATGCATGCCTCCAAAAAGGCAATGACCTCTTTAGGAAGAAGTCAGAGATAAAGATACACCTACAGCTGACTCGTGACAATGTTTTGTGAGGGGGTAATGCTTCTTGTTTTAATAGACTGGCTTACTTTAGTAGGTCATTTAATCTTAAAGGTGTCGCACTGTAGCTATTAACTATTTAATGAAGAAAGCAGATGAGTAGGTGGAGTGAAACGCTTCCTGTATTCCTTGCCCTGGAAATAATATCATATCCTCATATGAGTTTTGTTCTCTAGTTTTGTTCTTGTTGGTTTTTGTTTGGTTTGGTTTGCTTGTTTTTGTGAAATACCATATAGTACTCAATTGTCTCTTGTCTTCTTATTAGAAAACAGCCACAAGACAGGCACAAATAGGTATTTCTGGTAGAATCAGACTTGTTAGCGCTAAGATCAAAGTGGTACTTTTAAACTTCAGAATTTATATTGCATATGTTAAAGCTAGTAGATTCTGAGCATCACTGTCTTATTCAGCTGTTTGATTTTTGTTTACGAGGAGACAGTGTTGGAAACAGCACACACAGAGACAGTAAGAGACTAAAAATTCCAGTCATCTAAAGTCACTGTTTCCATGTGGCTTCCTTGCGAATTACTTAAGAGACATATGAGATACTAAAATTAGTTGCAAAGTTAACTCATGTTCATAATAGTACCAGCTATTTAAAGAGGAACACCGATAAATGAACTAATTTTTCTTTCTCTGAGACAAATCACTACACCTGCAAGTAGAAAGTCGCCCTCCTACATGGCAAAAGCCCTTTCCAGTGTGAAGGGCTCAGTATATAAATGAAATATATTTAATCTGATTTGTTTTGCTAGTAAAATACGTTTGATGCAATTGTTTTAGAGTACAATTAAAAGAGAAAAAAACAGAAGTGAGAGGTCTTTTTATCTATGCTGGAAACAAAAACATAATTTTCACAAACATGCTATATTAAGAAAGGTAATTTAGGAAAGTGTCGTGAAAAAGGGGTGAAAATGCACCCTCTATTTCTTAAACTTTTTCAGTTTTCACTCTTCGGTCTTGATTTTGTCCAAGCCATTTATAGATGGAAACAAAAGCTACTCTAGAATTAATTTAAGTGATTTTGGGTAACTCATGTAATCTTAGAAATCTGACTTGTAGTTCTCATTCATATAAAACCCCCATCAACTGGCTTCTATTCAAACTCTTTGTTGCTTGTGTTGTACCTTCATCCAACTCTGTTGATGACTGTATGGGGGGGATTTACTCAAAAATGTACTCTTAAGCCACATAATGTGTATAGGTAGAGAAGTTGATAAGTTCTCAACTTACTTCTATCAAAAGCAGGTGTTCTTGGTCTCTGCCGTGTAGTCCCTCCCTTTTTCCTTGTGTTAGTTCACCCTCCTGTGAGCCTGACTGAGCTTGCAATCCAGGATAGTACTTTTATAATATAGCTAAGCCAAAAAATTTTCTTCTCCTTGGAGGAAAAAACTCCAAACAAACTGAAACAAAAAGATTTCGCTCCCTCCATTCTATTACTTCTCTTGTTCTGCCTGAAATTATAAGATTTTGTTGGGCAATTTTAATATTTCACTGTAGTGAATCAATAGGGATTGCTGAGGGCTACTGCATTGAGTTATCCTAGGACCCAGCTTTCTTCCAACCTTTTTTCATCCCACAGTGGTATGCTGGGGTGGTTTGAAAGTCGATATATCCCTTCTCACCTGTCAGCTTTCTTCCTGAGTTCCTTGCTTTCTCAGTCCTGTGGTGTATATCTAAGAGCTCTAATTTAAATAAAGGTATCACTGCTAAATTTAGGATGTTTGTCTATTCAGTTTTGCAGTATCCTAGAAGTTGGTATGTCTTCACATACTTCCTTGGTTCAAATCCATGAGTGAAGAAAATGGAGGGACTTTGAAGGCAAAACATACAGAGTCATACATGCAAATGCCTCAGGGTTGCTGTAAGGAGGAAAGAGACACAGTAAAAAAGTTAGTGAATCTTCTGGTGATAATATTACCTTGACAGTTGTTTCTACTTACACTGAAAGGCCAATACCATAAAAGAGTATGATCACAGGGCCAATGGATAAACACAATGTGTTGGGAAAGGGCCAGTATAGTTTCTGTGAAGGGAGATAGTGACACAATCACAGACTTCCAGCATGTTTGTGAGTCAGGAGGTGCATGGACAAGGACAAACCAGGGACATGCTTGTATTTTCAAGGAGCATTTGTGCAGCTTTCCCACTAAAAGCTGTCAAACAAAATTGCCATGGAATTGAAGTAAATTGCCTATGCTGAGTTGGAAATGTGGTTGAAGAATGGAAGCAGAGTACTTTTGGTTACTTTCTATGGTGGAGAAAGGTCATCAAATCTTTCTCTTAGTAATGTTTGGGCTTACTTAAGTTGTTTTATGCAACAATCTTTGATTTTTATCAATGACCCAGAAAAGGCAGTGCACACGGAATGATACTTGCATGATGTTAAATTCTTTCAGGTAATCAAGTGCTGTGCTGTTGTAAAGAACTCCAGAAGGCCTCACAAAAATGCATGGGTAAAACGATAGGCTTTGAGAAGTAGATCAGTGTTAAGGCAAAGGATAGAATTACCTGTCAAACCTGGAAGTCTAAAATCATAAAATCTTGAAGTTACTGTTGTCAGCTCTCTGAAATCTTCGACTGAAACTGCAAGAGCAACCGAAAAAAAAAAACAACCCTAAGCAACAGAGATGTAAGGCATCATCAGGAACAGTACTGAGGGCAAGACAGAAGGCAGTTTGCTGCTCTGAGGGAAATCTCAGTGTACTCCTATCTTGAGTACAATGTACAGTTCTGGTCTGCAAGGACACAACAAACTTAAAGAACGAGTTGAGAAAGATAACTAAAATGGTGCCAGGGGAGAGACTGTCAGTCTGATAAAGTAGGGACTAAAAGGCCCGTGTCACTGCAGTCTTCTCTTTTCACACGATGTTTTTACAAACAAAAAGCTCTGAGAAGAATACTGCTGTTTAGGGTGTTCTTTGACTGTGTTCATCATTGTCACTCAAACGCTGAGATGTGAAAAGTGTCTTCAGCACACACAGTCTGGAGCACAAGTCTTATGAGGAGCGACTGAGGGAGCTGGGGTTGTTTAGTCTGGGGAAAAGGAGGCTGGGGGTGTCTTATTGCTCTCTGCATCTGCCTGAAAGGAGGTTGTAGTAAGGATGGGATCACTCTCTTCTTCCAAGTAACAAGTGGCAGGACAAGAGGAAATGGCCTCCAGTTGTGCCTGCGGAGGTTTAGGATATTAGGAAAAAATTCTTCACTGAAAGTGTGGTCAAGCACTGGAACAGGCTGTCCAGGGAAATGGTGGTGTCACCATTGCTAGAGGTATTTAGAAGATATGTATTGTGACACTTGGGGGTATGGTTTAGTGGTGGGCTTGGCAGTGTTGGGTTAATGGTTGGACTCAGGGATCTTAAAGGTCTTCTTCAACCTTAAATGATTCTATGATTCTGTGTAAAAGATCTGGTGTTTGAAGTTGTGTAGCACTGACATTCCCTGTATGTCCTACTGCAGGCAAGATATTTATTTTGCACAAATATTTTTAATCTTTCTCAAGTATGCAGTTTCTGTAAGTAACACAACTTGCCTGCACTTCCAGGGGGTGACAAATCCCCTGGAATTTAGCAAGGCTGCTTACAGTCACCAGTTCCATGTGAGATGCAACATTTCTCGTGGGGAAGGCTGAGCCTGCCCTCGGGACACAGCGAGGGCTGGCACAGCTTGCACTGTGCAGCTCTTTCCTGGTGGGACCGCACGGAAAAGGGAGTGGGTGCGTGTTACCCTCCCCCGTAGGCAGAGCGTTGGTTCCTGTCACTTTCCAAGGCGGCGAGGGAGCAGCGGTGGCGGACGGGCTCCCTCCGGAGGGCCGCGCACGCTACTGCGAAACCGAGACGAGCTGGGAAAAGGACGAGTGAAGAGTCACCTCTAAAATGCCGATTCCCAAAATCGTGAAGGGTCTCGGTGCAGGCGGGAAACGAGGGCGGAGCGTGCCTGGGGAAGGTCCCGTTATTCAGCGCCCTGTCCCGCTCCGAGGGGCGTTCGCCGCTCCTGGCGTCCTGATCAGGCGCTGGAAGTGGTAACGCTGTGACCCGCTCCATCAGAAAAACGGAGCGAAATGTTTGCATACGGAGTATCTCAGCCCACTGATTACTTTCACAGTCGTACGCCGGGTTCTGCAATTTCAATAGCTGTGTTAAGAGACTTCAAATAATGTTTCAGTTTTCTGCTGGTTTCTAAGTATCCCTGCACACATGTGCAAGTGCTCCACTGGAAAAGGATGTGTTCCCCAACCTAGGGCTTTATACTTGGTGAGCCCAGACAGACAGCAATAGGGGAATTGAGGGGAAATTGTTCAACCTGAATCAAAAAGTTTTATCTTGACTCCAAGTCCAGATCCTTCCCAATATATAATTGTCAGACAAATCTTCCTCTCTTTTATGTCCTCTACTTTTTTTTTTTTTTTCAGAAGGAGTGGAGCAAATATAAGTCACTGAAAAAAAATGCAAACAAGGGGAATTTTGGGGCCTGAAAAGTGATTTTTATGTAATAGTTCTGGTAGGGCCGATGTAGTCTGTATAAGACAATGAGGTAATTTAACACTGAATGAAGATAAGGCATGCTGGTTACAATGTATTAGCAAGTTCAGAAAGCTTGAGGGCACTTTCTGAAAGATTTAAACCACTAGTTACAATGTCTTGGCTAACAGTCTGTTGAAGTGTGTTTCTCACACTAGACAAAACCGTGGGTATATTTCACCAGATCTGTCGAATGTGATTTGTGTTTTTAAAATCATAATCCTCTAAACACTTACATGCTGTCCTGATGTGTCAGGAGAAAGTTTTTCTCCCAGGAAGTGGTCGGGCACTAGAATAGGGTCCCCAGGGAAGCGGTCACAGCACCAAGCCTGACAGAGCTCAAGAAGAGTTTGGACAGTGCTCTCAGGCACATGGTGTGACTCTTGGGGATGGTCCTGTGCAGGGCCAGGAGTTGGACTCGATGATCTTCGTGGGTCCTTTCCAACTCAGCTTATTCTATGATTCTATAATAAATGCAGCATTTTATCTGTAGCAGCGAGAAGAAACAACAACGCTTTTCTGTTTGCATTTTCCTGTAAGGGCACCCATCAAACTCTTGCACTCGCTCAAGCAAGATCAAGGGGCTCGGTTAGTGGCCTATGCTACTTTTTCTGATCTTTCTTCGCAGTTAAGCGACTTTATTCCTTATTTTTTTACAGCAATCCTTTAATAATTCGTTGTTTTGGGGCAGCGCTTGCCTCAGTCGCACACCAGCGAGAGCCGGCCGGGGGCCCACCCTCAGCCCCTCTCGGGCCGGGCCGCGGGCTGTGGGTGCTGCCCGCGAGAGCCGGCAGGGGGCGCTGCTGCCCCGCGCTGGCCGCGCTCGCTCCCCTCGGCGGTTCCATTGGAGCAGCCGGAGACGAGTTGGCGCCATTTTGAAGCCGGCAGGGGGACCGGGGCGAGCTGCGGAAGGGGAGGGGGCTGGCGGCGATTGGCTGCGGCGGCGGCGGCGGCAGCGCCTCTCCGAGCCCGGAGCGGCGGCAGCGCGGAGCGGACCCGCCTGCGACCA
>VZTD01002622.1:962895-1082249 GCA_013397725.1 Rhagologus leucostigma
GGTGTCCCTTTCCTCCCTGCCCCGGGTGTCCCTTTCCTCCCTGCCCCGGGCGTCCCCTCCCTCTCTGCCTGCCCCGGGCAGCTGGCCTGGTCCCCGCTCCGCGGGGCAGCACGGGGCTCCCGCCGCCCCGCGCGGCTGCTGCCCGGGCTGAGCGCGGGGACGTCCCCATCCCCTCCCCTCCCCGCCCGGTTCGATCTCTCCGCGCCGCACTTCGCAGTGCTCCTCAGCGGGAAGAGCTGCCGGGGACCGCGGTTTGGTGGGTCCCCACTTGTGTGCGACCCCGGTTCTTTCATGCTGGCTTAGCTTTTTTTTTTCCTTTCCTTTCCTTTCCTTTCCTTTCCTTTCCTTTCCTTTCCTTTCCTTTCCTCCTCTTTCTTTTTCCCTCCCACTTTGCATCAGGCTCTGTTAGAAAGCGCTCGAGAAGGGAGGACGGGGGGGGACTTGCCTCCACCTGGTAGATGGAAAACTATGAATTTTACATCTGAATTGCCAGATGGAGAATGGTTAATTTATAGGTTATGTATTGTTTACGTTGAGAGCCTCCGGTCAGGAATTTAGGTCCGTAACTTCATCTCGCTGGAAATAAATCACTATCTGTTCTTGAAAACAAATCAACAATTAATGACGGTGAACAGTCCTGGAAAATTAAACTGCAGCAGACCAGCTCCTACAGAGCTGGATTTTATCTTGCCAGCCTTATTCTGACTTTTATGCTTGCTTTCTGCGCAGTTGCTTTCTGAGAGCTGTGATTATTTAGTTAGGCGTTGTGTTTTCCCATTTAACACAACTGCTGAAGCGTTCTCGTGTTGGTCTTTGTTTTGTGCTTGCCGGGTAGGTGCTTTGGCTGTAATTGATTTCTCTTCACTGGGGATGGAATAGAAGGAGCGTTGAAAATTTGAGTGGCTTTATAGTTGAAAACGAGTGTCAAATCACGTTTTGGAAAGGGGGTAAGATGACGTGCATTCTTTCAGGTTTTCTCCCTCCAAACTAGTGGAGTTGTTCAGTTTTCAGGTGGTAGAAATTTTGCCCGATATGTCTTCTATGTACTATAGATATGCTAAATATTATACAGTGTAAAGTGATACCTCAAAAAGAAGTGAAACAGCTGAATGTATGCCGTGCTCAGGCCACCTGAAAGAAGACTGACAGTGGCAGGCCGTCAGGTAAGGTAGTTTAGCAGAGGTGTGTGTATTGTGTTCACAGCGTTTGAAAGCGTGCACTGCTGGAGAAAGTAGTTTAGTACTTCAGCACTTGCATGACATCTTGTGTCTATGTCTGAAGCAAGGTTGAACTTAATTACTGTAAGGTGGGGGGTATGATGTGTCTGGGTGTGGTGTGGTGTTTTTTTAGGGGTTTTTTATATAGATCCTATACCGTAGTATTTGCCTAATCATTTCTTGCATCCTTTTTCCTAGTTCGTATACAGAGTGGGTAAACTATAGTTCAGTTTTTGATGAAACAACTAAATAAATTAAAACGGAAAATCATATGTTTAGCACTTGTATGCAACTTCTTTTTCCTCTTGTATATATTGAATTTAGACTTTATCTAGCATGCTTACTTATGGGCTGAAATTGAGCAAGTCACCTAAGTCGTTATTAAGCTCTAATTAACCATATAAAAGCCAATAGTCGTTGCTAGCATTTGGAAAAGCACAGTAATGAAATATAGGCATAACCTCAGGCATTTTTATCTGTAGAACAGGGAGTTCTGTTACCTCCTGTAGATTAAGAGTGATACATTTTCTTTTGGGATATGTTGCTCTCTACCAGGCTTTCAGGTTACGCCTTTTTTCTCTCTTTCTTGCTTCAGTCACTTAATTTATAGTCATATAGAAGAATAAGGGGGTGTATGGGTATGTGTATGTGTGGGTATGAGTCTTCTGGTACAGTAAAGGATTTTCATTTAAAGGTGTTTGGAGTTAATGGGGTTTTTTTTTATTTAAACCTGAATTGGGAGGGGTGATAAAGACTACTTGTTGCACAACAAGAATTTTCGTGGGAGCAACATATAAAAATGTGAAGCTGAACAGTAAAAGCATGCAAAATTGGAGATGGAAGTAAAATGTGATACTGCAACTCATTATTTTTCCCTATCAGTTTCACTCTAATATCTCTATCCCTTTATATTGCTTGCCCCAAATATTATGCCAAGTAAAAGGAAGGTATGTCTTTCCTGCTGCCTTCAGAGAAGTTCCTTTTTAGAATCAAAAAGTAGTTTTGATATGTGGAACATTGTCTTACCACTTGTCAGTATCATTCTCCTTTTAACAGATATCTAAAGTAATGGTGTTTTTACTCTTCGCACAAAATGTCAATACTGCAATGTGAAATAATCTTTGGATAGACTGCGAGAATATTGGAGGCTTTCAATCAATTCTGAAACTAGGTGGTAAGGGAAAACTGAGGAAACTTTTAAAAGATGTGTTAATGGGACAGTCCTTAGTGGTGAATTAGTAGTTGTGTTAATTTTCCAGATTTTTAGACCCTCTGGACTGTCTGAACAGCACTGATAGATCCTGGGAGGAATCAAGGCTTTTAAATAATTGCAAAATATATACTTTAAAAAGAAGACTCTTTTCTTGCCCTCAGAGATTGAACATCTAAAACTCAAGGCTGTGCATGTATATGAATTACATACCTATTGCTTTTTCCATTGATAGCCTGTTCTGTTCAATGTAGTCTTGTAGCAAAGCTGAGGGTTTTTTTATCTGCTTACTTCTGTTACTAAGAACAGAACTTAGTATAGTTCTATAAAGTAAAAGTAAGTAAAATATATCAAAAGTGAAATGTATGAATGAAAATTAACTTTGTTATTTTAGGAAGTTAGTGGTTTGTTTCAAAACCTCTTTGGAACATTTAGAATTCCACAACAAAAACAGCTGTTTATGCGAATATTTGCTGTAACAAATCCAGCTTGAAAGAATTCAGTGAAATACAAGTAGTATTTTAGTTTCATTTCTAAGAATTAAATGTTAACACCTCCATTTTTTTAAAGGTTATTACTGTCTGTCTCAATGTATACCGCTTTTCAGCCTTTTCTAAACTGTAAAGAAGTCCTTGAAGTAGGTTCTGAGGATTAAGACTTCTATTACTTTGTCCCCTTCTGTGGAATTTGCTCTTTTACATCCCACCCCAAGCACTGGAAAAACATTCTGCATCATTCTGCTTGTTTAATACTGCCTGATCTTCAGTTCTGTTTTTTCAGCTCACAACAACTTTGGTATTAATATGCTTCAAAAAATAGTAATAAAAAAAGTGCCATACCTCATTGGGAACAGATGGGGATGTTTGTACTGATTGTCTTGTGTCTCTCACCATTTATATGAGAGTACCATAACCAGGGATCAGGACCCCATCTGGGGTTTTCTAGTTTAGACCCTGTTCTTTAGAGATCGATTCCAGACAATAGTAACTGTGTGTACTTTTTCTCTGGCTTAATTAGGAATCCTGGTGGATGTTTCTGCTGCTGAAATGAGATGCTTCACTTGCATGCTTTTTAATGGACAAAAAAAGACATTAAGTTAGCAGTCAAAAATGTTATTGTCTTAATTGCTTCCATTGTAGTCACCTAAACTACGTTTTCATAGAACATAGAATGGCCTGGGTTGGAAGGGACCTTAAAGATTATATAGTTCCAATTGCCCTGCCATGGACAGGGAACTTTCCACTAGACCAGGTTTCTCAGAGCCTCACCCAACCTGTCCTTAAACACTTCCAGGGATGGGGCATCCACAAACTCTGTGGGCAACCTTTTCCAGTGTCTCACTACCCTCAGAGTACAGAACTTTCCTCCAGTATCTAATCTAAACCTATTCTCAGTTTGAAGCCAATCCCTCTTGTCCTGTCACTACACGCTCTTGTGAAAAGTCCCTTCATCTTTCTTGTAGACTTCCTTCAGGTACTGGAAGGTCACAATTAGGTCACTCCAAAGCCTTCTCTTCAGGCTGAACAATCCCAATTCTCTCAGCCTTTCCTCATAGGAGCGGTGTTCCATACCTCTAATCAACTTTGTGGCCCTCCTCTGGACTTGCTGGCTGATGTCCTTGCTGTGCTGGGGACAGATGTCTGTAGCCCTTTTAAAGAGTATTAGATTCAGCTAAAATGAGATCACTTAGGAAATGACTCTTGAGAAGCTGGTTGTCCACAACTTCTGCCAAAGCAACCTTTGGTTCTCTCTGAGACATCCCAGTATATCCACATTGTACCTCAATTCAATGTCAAAAACCTTCATTCTGAAAGTCTTAGAAAGAAAAGAAACAGATAAAAAACTACTAAAAGGAAAAAACCAACCAACCAAAAACCTAAGTTACCTACAGTAAGTACAAACATACTATTCATGAGGAAGTCCTGAAAAAAATATACATCAAAACTTCCCGTATGTAATCTTTGGGCCACCTTGAGTTTGACTGTTCACTTCTGTTAGTGCTGCTTTGTTACTTAGGTGTACATGCCAATGAAGACAATCAGATTTCTGGGAAGTCTTTGTCACTACATATGTTAGGTTTTGTTTTTAACAAAAAAGAATTTCATTTTTGTCAGTTATGAAAAATGAGCAGAAGAAACTTCATGGAAACTTGTAATTACATTTAGGGATTTTTTTTTAAATTTTTCTGCATCTGCTTATGTAAAATTTCAAAGGCTTTTCTTGGGGAGGATGTATGGAGATGCTAGGCATCTTGCCATTAGGTGTGATATTTTCTCTGATAATTTTGTTGGTTTTGTTATTTGGCAGTTCAGTATAAAGCATTATGTGTAGTTCCTCAACACAGAAACAAAGTGTATGGAAGTAACTGTAGCTTTTTGTGTCATCAGTTTGTGAAAGCTTTTGTGAGGGACAATGTCTGTGGACAAACCAAGTGCCACCCAGTGCTTTTCAAAAGCCTAAGGAAGACAAATTCACTTAATTCACGGTATAAAATAAAGTTTACATTTGCTTTTCTTCCTCTGAGTAGGAACTGGTCAGAGTAAGGTTGTAACTTTTGCTTTTCCTGGGTTTTTGAAATGGAAGAAAGAATAGATAAGCTAATGATAAACTCTTCAGAAGAGTTGTGAGGAAGTTTTTCAGAGAGACAACAAACAGGAGATGCATTTCATCTTCCATTTGCCCAACTTAGATCATGCAGTTTGTAATTCCTTCAGTTACAGAAATGCTTCCAAGAACTAAGAAAAGAGATTTTGATGCATGTACAGCTTTTGGAAAGAAATATTCTGCACTCTTTTAATGACTGGCTGATCTGTATTTGGAGAATGTGAAACATTTTGATAGTTTTCCCCAAGTTACAGATGTTGCCTGTAAGTTCTACATTAGGTTGTCCATACTGCATTTTGTGTGTGTATATATATATATAAAAGCACTTCTAGAGTAACTTTTTATTTCTTAATGGGCCATTGCTCCCTGAATTTTCTGTATTGCATACAGAAAAGCCTTAAAACAATATTAAAATTGCAAATTCTTTTTAGAAATAGTAAACAGTTTAGATTAATTTCTGTCCTTCTAAGTATATGTTATGGTAGTCTTTAGTTATAATGTGTTGGGGTTTTTTTCAACCCACTGTATTTAGGAATTAGAGCTGCATATCAAAGTTGGTGGACATATTTTCCAAAAGCTGGAAAATGTAAAATGAATTGACAGGGGACTGTGGGAAGGGAAAAGCATATCTAGTAATTTGAATGATTGAATGTCACTTTGGGATACTGAAATTCGTTCTTTCTGTCAGTTTCTTGTGATCCCAGGCAAGTCTGTTTAAACCAAACTTCCCACAAGAGCTTATTAGTAGTGCATTGATTTCCTGGGAGACAGGCTTTAGACCCAGACTACTTCTGCTTGGCTCAACAGATGCTTTAGTTTAAGATGCAGTGCTGGATAAATTGGCATACTTTAAAAGTTGTGTCCTAAATTCCTCTAACTGTACAGGCAAAATTGGTGGCTAGTTCTTAAATTCCAGTCAGTAACTTGGATTAGTCATCTATGAAATGAGCTGAATACTTATTTTTATGAAAAATTTTTGAAAGTGTTGCAAAAAGAAGTTCATTTTTATGGCGCGCTAACATACAGCCGTGAAACCTTACAAAAGCTGAGTAAGAAATTAAGTCTCTTCAGAGTGTGACTTAAATAGAGTTTAATAAGGGATGCACATAAAATTATAAGGAGAAAAGTTGAATAGCTTCTTTGCTTTGAATGAGAAAGAAATCCAGTGGTGTGGAAAAAAAGTAGTGAAGGATCAGGTACATCAGCTCGTTTGTGTGTATGCTCTTTAATACTGCATAAGAAACTTTAATTCTGTTTCTCAGCTGTTAATAACTGATTTTACAACTATTTCTGTATTTTCACTGTTCCTTTTTAAGCAAACTTAGTAATCAAATTCACTGTATGGATGTGCTCCTCTCAGACTTTAGGTTGTAACCTCTAGCTTTGTGTATCTATGACTAATTGATGGAATGCTGTTAGTAGCAGTAAGTTTTTTTCTTTTAGCAGCTTTATTTGGGGTGAGATATGAGAACTTTTCAGTGGATTCTTGCAAGTTTGTTATTGGTAGAAGGGCAGTGTCACATGGTGTTTGCACGCTGTATGCTCTGGAAAGAACTGGGATCTGCTGGGGCTGCATTCCCCTCCTGGCAGCTGCAGCTGGCCTTTCTACTCTGGTCTCTCTTTAGTGACTTCTCTGTCTAGTTTGTCCTCATACCTCTTGGGCTTGATTCCAGTCCTTCATTGTACAATGTACTTCGTCTCTCACCTTCTTCAACACGTCTTAGGCTTTACAGAATCATAGAATGGATAAGGTTGGAAGGGACCACTGGAGGTCATCTAGTCCAGCCGCCTGACTCAAACAGCGTTCCCTAGAGCACATTACTTGAGACTATGTCCTAATGGCTTTTGAATGTCTCTGGGGAAGGAGACTTCACAACCTCTCTAGGCGGCCTGTTTCAGTGCTCAGTCATCCGTATGGAAAAGGAGTTCTTCCTCGTGTTCAGATGGAACTTTGTGCATCAGTGTCTGCCCATTGCCTGTTGTCCTGTTAGCTCAGCACCATGGTGAAGAGCCTGGTGCCATCCTCTTGATGCCCTCCCTTCAGATACTTATGTACATTGTGCATTTTAGGAACCTCAAGGCTGATAGGGTATGTCAGCTACGGTGTATGGCGGTGGGATTTTGTTGGTTTGTTTGGAATTTTTTGTGCATTTTGTTTTGTTTCTATTTTTTTGCTTTTTTTGTTGCTTTTTCTTCCCTCTCTCATTAACTTTGCTTCTTGGTTGAATGCCTTTTCTGTAACCCCTAAACTTTTTAGTCCATTTGTCCGATAGAACTTGTTGGTCCCTGCAGTGGAGTTAGTAGAAGTGTGTCCAAACCTCAGCTGTTTCTGTGGTAAGCTGAGCTTTCTGTCTTAATTAAGACAGACTGCTCTTGAGCTGAGAATCTGGCTGAGGTGTGAACAAATCCAGCTTTTTGTGCTAAAGAAACAGCAACATCTGGCTGTAAGCAGACAGGTGGATTAGTGATGGATTCAGCTGTCAACAGGATTTACCAGATGTGTTTGTTAGTCTGGTTTGGCTATGTTAACCTTCTAACTTTAGGGGAATAAGAAGAGAGCAACCTATAGTGTGCGCATGAACAGTTCTTGTACATTAAGTAATAGGTGGAAGCTCTCTGAACTGTTGTATCATGATTATATGCTTACAGTCATAGTGCAAACAGCTATATTTATTAATAATTTAAAACTTGCTCCTTTCAGTTGCGAAACTTGTCCTTTTAAAATAAATAAGGATTAGTTTCCTATGGGTGTTACTTGTGTCCCAGTAGTTTCTTCTATTTATGGAACAAAATCCAGTGGGGAGTGTATACGGTTTTTCGTCATTGTTTTTGATTTGATTTGTTAACGCTCTCCTGGGTAGGAGAGGTCTTCCTTGGGAGTGGAAGGCAGTGATCGAGTCTAGTAGAATGAGGTCCATGAGGTACTGCACATCAGCACGGATCTGAGCCTGACAGAAGCACAGCCCACACACTGATGCACACCATGAGTTTGTCTGTCATTGTGCAGCAGATGTGGCATAGAACCATAGAAATTCCCAAGCTGGAAGGAACTCATAAGGGTCGTGAAGTCCAATGCCCTGCTTCACAGAAGACTACCTAAAACTAAATTGTATAATTAAGAGTGTTGTCTAGACACTCATTCAACTCTGATAGGTTTGGTGCCATGGCCACTTCCCTGGGGAAGCCTGTACCAGTGACCGACCACTGGCAGTGAAGAACCTTTTCCTAAGGTCCAATCTGAATTTCCTCCGATGCAGCTTCGTTCCATCTCCTTGTGTCCTAATGTGAGTGATGAACTGCAACTGAAGGATAATTAAATATTAAGCATGAACTTCAAAACAGAAAACAAACCAGAGTTTGGAAATTTACTATCAGGAAAGTTGACATAGCTGTACATATGCTCCTCTTTATACCAAAACCAGGATTAGAATGTACTATTGTATGTAAATTTCTGAAAGTGGCTTACGAAGAAGATAGAGACAGGCTCCACTCAGTCGTGCCCAGTAATAGATCCAGAGGCAATGTGCACAAACTGGAACACAAGAGGTTCCTTCTGAATGTTTTCACTGTTACCGTAATCAAGAACCAGCACAAGTTGCTCTGGGATTTTGCAAAGTCACTATCCTGGGAGATCCTCAAAAGCCATCTGGATGCCCTCCTTGGCAAACCGGCTTTAGGCGACCTTTCTTCAGCAGGGAGATTTGACTAGGTGACCTCCAGAGGTCCCTTCCAACCTCAGCCGTTCTGTGAAAATACAACCCCGTAGGGCTAAAAAATTGTAAGGGTATTAGAAAAAGTTACAGGAGTCAATATATTATTGGCATAGAACTTACGTGTTGGTCGAGTGTTGGGGTAGATGTCAAAGGTAAGTTAAGACTTAAATATTAAAAGAATCTTCAGCTTTTTTTTTTTAAGTGATCTTACTGGTAGATTCATATATGACGGTAGGTGACTGGATTCTGAAACTGCTGCTGGTCCTTGTGGTCTTACAATGCACTTAGTACACCTCAGTTGTAGTGTGTCTTCATCTAATTTGTGCTTTGTGATCAGTTATGGGTTCTTTCTCTGTCTTTGGGGACACAGTTATTTTTTCAGTCTGCTTTTCTGTCACAGTTTTGCAAAAAGCAAAATAAAATGTTTTAGCTGGGAAGAAAAGCTGAACTGATAGAAGCCATCTGGGTAGACAACTTCTATTTGTAAAACACCCAGCTGAATGTGGTTTTGGTACTAAGATTGCTATAGGCAGTTATAATATAAATGTGTTTTTATAATTCATATTGACTAGGAGTGAGTGCACTGTTGTTTAGAGCAACATCTGACTTTGCAGTTCAATACACATGCTTTCTTTTAGCTCTTGCAGTTCAGTCCATCCCACTAGCATCCTTTGTTTGATCTTTAGTAATTCTGTATCAAATAATTAGCAGTAGGATGTAAAGCATATAATTCTGTATTTTTTAAAATTATGTAGAATGTTAGGCATGGAGCGGCATCTCATTTAGGTATATAAATTCTGACTTGTTATGAAAGCAACTTTATATTGATTGACCATTGTGAAATTTTACAAAATGTCATTTTGCTTCTATGGTAGCATACTAGTATTCTTAATATATTTATATTTTTTTAGTTGCTTATTTTATTTGTTTTCAGTATTTTATTTTGTTTTTTTAGTATTCTTAGTGTTGGAGTTTTTTTTCTTGGGGGGAATGTTTGTTTAATTTTAATTCTTACCAAAAACCCCCCGAACAAAACTAAAAACCAACAAAGCTTCATGGTTAGACTCAATAAGGCATTTTTAGCCAAATAAATGGGACGCTAAAATAATACCAAGTGTTGGTTCCTCCCAAGGGGCAACATAGAGATTAAACTTGATTTGTGCCTGATGTCTGTGTCTCGTAGTTGTCTTCCCCTTCCTGTTATGTTCCCCTTATTTTCCTCATGGCATGGAAGCCATTCTTGCATGGTTTTTTTTCCTCCTCTTGTATGAGTACTACAGGTGCTAATCATTTGAAATTAAGTAATGCAAGATATCTGAGGTTTCTGTGACTGCCTTTTGTTACTCTGTTTTGAAAATAGTTAATGTGAAGGAAAAGAATAATTCCTGCCTCTTTTCCCCCGTTCTTTTCTAACAGTTGGAGAAAGGAAACAAATAATTCCTGCCTTACTAAACCTTAAAGTAACTTCCCTGCTAAAAGAGGGCTGTGTCAATATTATGACCATAAACCAGTAATATTGTTACTGAATTTTGATACCTAGGCTGGTTGTCAGTTCTTCTCTTCTTCTAGAGTACCAGCCTAAGAACTTCCAGTGTTTCTGGTGATTCTGGAAAAAGAATGTTTTGTGGAGTTCAGGGTCTGCTTTTCAAATAACTATTCAAGTACCATATGAAAGCAAGGTACTAATCTCTGCATATTGATCAAGTTGTACTGTATTCTATTTGGATATTTTGCTTCAGTTATTGACAAGAAAGTCATTCTTAAATTTTAATTTAAAAACTAGAAGTCTGCCTCCATGATCAGTTTTTCTTCATTGAGCTATATATCTTCGAACTTTTGTCTTACGGTGGTTCATTTTCTTTGGGTGGGATCTCCTAGTATTTCTGGGACTTGGAGTGATTTCTGCCTCTCTTCTACTTACCCTCCTGACATCTCTTCTTGTTGCCTCTGTGTATGTGCTGTCCTCACGTAACAGACTTCATGTGTGCTTCTTCCAGTTTGTTACCTGGATGATAGGTGCTGGTCGCTGCACATAGTATTCCAAGCAAGTTCTTGCCAGTACCTTAAAATGGGTGAAAACCTAACACTGTTGAGGTTTTGGTTTTGTGGCGGTTGGTTGGTTTGTTTGTTCCACAGAATCACAGAATGGATCAGGTTGGAAGGGGCCACAGTGGGTCACCTGGTCCAACCTCTCTGCTCAGGCAGGGTCGCCCTAGATCACATTGCACAGGATTGTGTCCAGATAGTGCTTGAGTATCTTCGGTGAGGAGAGGAGGTTCTTAAGGTATCTTGTCCCAGAATTAATGCTGAATAGAAAAATCACCATGAGACTGTACTTGGACCTAGGCATTGGACCCCTCTTTAGACCCCTGTTGTTTTCTCGTTACAGCTGATTTTTTTTTTCAGATGGATTTAGAGCTTGTATTCTTGTTTAGATGTTCATATGCAGTCTTTATATTTGCAAACATTTCTATTTTTCTAACCTTTTCTTTCAGTGTTTTACTGAATAACAATCTCATCCATCTCTGCATCCATCTGTCTATGATTTCCAATTTAATGCTTCCATAATAAATGATATTTGGTGCAAGGAAAGTGCTAATTGTTTTATCACAAATGAATCAAACATAAATTGTCCCAGGGTAATATGATAAACCTAGAAGTTACATTTATCCCTGTTTTTGAAATTCTGACTTTAGTGTGCAGACTTCTTCTTAAACTCTTAAAAGTATTATTGATATCAAACTAGTGCAGCTCTAGTGGTGATATTATTAGCTTTTTTGCTCTGCATCATTAATGAGAGTGCTGCCTTTAGTCTCTTGCAGTATACCTTAATTTTTAAAGTTAATTTAAATTTTTTAAATTGAAGGGTACTACACCTTAATTTTTAAATACCTTTAAAAAGCTTTGCATTACACAGTGGTTCATGAGTTCTTGGATGGTGCCCATGTAGTTGCTTTGACTTGAAAATGTGAAGTTCTTAAGTGTAGACACAGTAACTTCTGATTAAAGATAGCTGTTACCAGTTGTCACAAGAAAGTTTTACCTGTCATTTCTTTGAAAATGGGTATTCAGCTGACTTTATAGGATACTTCAGTAATTTCTTTTTTTACAGTCGTTACTATACAGCAGTACTTTTTCCTTTTTGATTCTAGCTACTGAAGTGCAATTTCTTGGGTTTTTTTAAGCTTATTTACAGTGGATATCTCAGTTTGGCTTCAATTCTGTCTTTATTTCTGTGTTTCCTGGTCTTTGTGGTAGAACTGTCCTGTTTTGAGGGCTCTAATTCCTACTTACAACTTCACTAAGTGGTTGTTTGAATTCACTTAGTAGTATAAAAACTTTTCTTCCACCCTAGTCCAGGGTACAAAAGCTTAAATCTTAATTTTGTTCCTTTGGCACGGACATTGCCTGTGACCCCCCTGCTGGAGTTGTGTGCATCACCAAATCACTTCTGTTTGAACACTCTGAGGACTGGTCATAGTTTGTCTTTTCTTAAGATTTTGTATAGTATGGTTGCATAATGTGACCACCTAAGGAATGTTTTCCCTAGTACTCGGCTGACTGACAAATATATTGCAGATGTCTATTTTATTAAAATCATATTTAGTCAGTCTACACTCTTCTTTCTCTGTCAGATTCTTTTACTATTGCCTTCCTGTTTTTATCTCTTTGTAATTGCTTTTCCTGCAGCCATGCACAGAAATAAGACATTTTAATTCCTACAATCCTTTTTACTTAGTCTTGAGTAGAAGTGTGAAAGCAGAGATCCCACAACAATAAGTCAGTTTTATTTTTCCTTAGGTTGTTGAATGGTTTAATGGTGAATTCTTTTATGTAGTTTCTAATTATGTTTTTTTAAACTGAGTGTGTTTCAATGAAAATGCTGTTTCATAAATGGCACAAAAAAGGGGGCAGTTTTATAAAAGAAAAATGATAACAAAAACATCTGGAAAAATGCTGAAACTTAAGGTTGTGTCACTTACGTTTTGTGGAAGCTGCAAGTGTCTGCAACACCACTGGAGAGAGCTGTGTGCTGAGATAAGTTGGTGTCGAATGCTTTCTACTTGCTAAATCTTTGGAAGGCTTTCTTTAATGATGTTTGAAAAACATCTTATCAGCGGAAATGAGGACTTGCCTGCGATCATTTACTCACCAATTGCAACTCTGCTTGAGTTGCTTGAGGCCCTTTAGTGTGCATGTGCTGATTTTGGTAGCATGTCTTAATGTTTTCTTCTTTGTTCTTTTCATGAATCCTCCAAATCCGCTGGACATTATGATGGTGTCTCTTCTTGCACAGTTACCACCTGCACATCTTTAATTTTCCACGAAGTGCTTACTTAATACATTAATGAAGAAACTTAATGCTTTGCTGTATTTTCTAGTGTAAGTTTGAAAAAGTATTTCCTAATTTAAACAGATATTATTATTTCTGTGTTGACTGTCAAAGATCTGCCATTAATGGCATTCTGTAGTGAAACCCAGTACTTTTCGTGTCATTTGTTGGACTGAGAGTGTTACTTTTACTTTATAATCTGTGTCTGCATTCCAGAAGACATTTAATTAGTGGTTTCTGTAAATTCTTCCTGTATCAGTCCTTACTATGCTGCCTTACAGAAATGGGAAACTAGTGTTTTATTGATACTATGGATAATGCTAGTATCTTGATTTAATGATAGTTAAGTCAACAGTATAACATGATACATTTTTAAAAGAGAATGGAAAGTATTAGTCTAGGCATTTTACCTGAATCAGTATGAAAAATGACCTGCATTTACATAAGCACCCTTGGTCCAACACTAAAGTTTTCTATTTTATTCAGCAGCAGAAAACTGCCGAATTTCAGCTTGGAGTGGCTTTTTACAGCCAAGTTAAAACTCCCTAGCAGAAGATATATTATGGAAATAGATTTAGTTTATTGGCAAGTCTTTAATACGTAAGTCATTTCTTACCTTTATCAATTGTTGTCAATCAGCTGTACGGCAGCAGGAATTTACCAGGATGTAAAGAATTTCTGTAAATGACTTAAATTGTTACATTTTTTGTGTTTTATTAATAATAGTGTAGAAGTAGAAAGATGCCTGCCTCTTCCACTTTTGAGTTGCTGAGTAATCTCTTAATGGGGTCTTTTTGCATCTTTTGTGGAAATTACATCTTGACAAATTTTTTCATGCATTCTGTGTTGTTGAAATAAAGTTAGTGATCTCCAACTATTTGTCATGGTTTATATTAATTTATACAAGGATGTTACCTACTGAGGATGAAAAAAAGGTATATAAATAATAAAAAGAAATGACAAACTGCATGTTGAAAAAGGAATAGAGCTTTAGAGTGAATCTATATTGTGATTTATGAGATGGAAAAGATTTTACTTTCTTGCAATATCCCATGAGACAATTAAGAAAATGTTTTTGCATCTTCTAAACTGTTTTTGTATTGTTGAGGGAATGGCCTATGACAGCGAGAAGCCACTGGTCATCCTGCTTGGTTGTGGAGAAAGTGTCGATGAATATTTGCCAATCCTTTTTTTGGCTACACTTCCTTGTTGGAATGATGTGAACTGTGGAAACACATGTATTTAGTTCTTTACACATTGAAAATTTTTTCCATGCCAACCACTTACTAAATTCACTTGAGCTTCTAGTACCTTTGTGAACATGAAGAGGGTATTATTCTCAGTGGCACATTGAAAAATGTCTTGCAAGCACAGATTTAAAAGTACATATATTAGCCTACATAAATTTGATGTATACTTTCTTAGATTTTATAGACATAATTTAAAAATGATCTCAAGAATAGCTGTATAAATAATTATGTATATTCAGTGAAAGTTCTGAAAAATATTAATGACGATGGAGTTTTCTAAGTTGATCACTGTTTCTGGTGATCTTTGAAGTCCTCTTGTTTGGATTCTGGATTTTAAAGAGGAGGCGAAAGTAAGGCTGGAGGCAGACTTGAAAGGAATATGGGGTTGATTTGCTGAAGTTTGCTTCATCACTTGGGTAAGATTTCTACAAAACTATCTGGAGGATGAGGATTTAAAAACATGTATAGATCTCTGGAAAGTCACTGTTGACACATGATGACTTCATGTATGTTAAGGCACAGTTTGCTTAATGATTAGCACAGTTAATTAAACCACCGTAGGCAATGTAAACTGTCAACCAAACAAAATACAATTAAATGGAGTGTGGTTTAAGTCCTCCTTTTAGATCATTGACTTAACATCCTGTAATGATATTTATTGACCTATGAAGTATATTTGCATAGGTACTTAATATGCCAGATATCAATCCATGTTTAATTTGCATAATCACAGTCCGTATTTTACAGTATTGAGCAAGTAGTATATGTCAAGTTAAGCTATTCATAAAGTTATCTACTATATAGAAAACATCTGAATGTTTTAATAATATAAGTGCCAGTAGACTTAGCTGGAACTGAGTAGCTACTGGGTGCTACTGATTATGTACAGAACTCATGTGAAGTTTATTTAATTGAGTTTGACCAAATTTTGGCAGTGGTATTTATTACTAATTAACTATGTTTAGATTAATTGATTGTTTCCATTTGTGGTCTTGCTGATAATCATAATTTTACATTAAACTTGATCTTTTGATTTTTGTCATGACAGGTGAATGACTTTTTAATCCATCCTATTCTGATGCCCAGTAAATGCAAGTTCCACTTTTTCCCCCCATGCTTTAGTTCTCCTGTTGTCATTGTACAAAGGGTGTTTTGTCATCTTTCTTTTTTTTCTCTATACTTTCTTCCTCCTCACCTCCCTTATAATTTAGTTTTTAATTTGTCATGCTATTTTATAAATACTATTTTTCAATGTACTGCTGCAGACTTGCTCTTGGTTTCTGACTTCAGGTCTTTGAAGTTATAATTGCGGTGGTGCTTCTGTGTTGAAAGAAACAGTACCTAGACATCTTCAGTCTTACTGTATCATCTCCGTGTGTACAAAGAGCAGAATTTGTGTTTTAAATGCTCTATTAGCTTAAAATAGGTTTATTTTCTTCGTAGTTTTTGAAAACTTGCAGAACTGTTTAACATAACTGAAGCAACCAAAGCCTGATTGAATCATGCTTTTTATTCCTATGTATTAGGACTGGAATTTGTTTGTTATATACTTGTTCAAGTTTCTTGTAACATCTGTCTCCCTCTTTGTCCTCATATAATAGCAGAAACAGTGCACATCTTAATGTTTGTGCTTGCGTTCTGCATGGTGCAAAGCATTTTATTGTCTGAAGTGTTTTCTTGCCTTAAAAAAGGCATCCATCTGAACGTTCTCCTTTTTTATAGAATCATTAAGGTTGGAAAAGACCTCTAAGTTCATTGAGTCCAACTGTTAATCCAGAGCCACTGTGTTGTCCACTAAACCATGTCCCCAAGTGCTACCTCCATGTACCTTTTGAACGCTTCAAGGGATGATGATTCTACCACTTCCCTGGGCAGCCTGTTTCAATGCCTGACCATCCTTCTGGTGAGGAAATTTTTCCTAACATGAGATCTAAACCTCCCCTAATGCAACTTGAGGCCATATCCTCTTGTGTTCTCACTTATTACCTGGGAGAAGAGGCCGCTCTCCACCTCACCACACCTTTTTTCAGATAGTGGTAGAGAGCAGTAAGGTCCCCCTGAGTCTCCTCTTCTCCAAGCTGAACAACCCCAGCTCCCTCAGCCTCCTGTTGTAAGACTTACGCTCTTTCCCTTTTCTTTCCCTTCTGACTGTGTATGTGGAATAATACTGGATTTCTGAAAACATAGTGGAGAACTTCTAAAATTTCATTTGATAAAAAACCCCCCAAAAAACCCTGTTAACTTAGTCTCTGTTGAATCTCAAAGAAGCTTTCAAAGAATTTCCTTCTTTCAAAATGCTTGTCATCTTACAGAGTCTTCTTTTGCAATACACTGGATCTTTAAAAATGACTTTTAAAAGCTTTTTGAAATTCTGTTGTTGGATATCACATCACTGGCCTATGGATTTTCATTTTCAACATGTTGTAGATACAGTTGGCCTTGAGGCTGTTGTTCTTAGCTGTTACTATCTTCTTTTTCCATGACAGAAGTTCACTGAAACAGCTGAGATATCTGTAATGTGAAATCACAGAGACTTGCATTTGGCTAGAATCACCAAAACACCCCTCCCAAAACACCCCTCCCTCCTCACCCCACCCCCTCCCAATAAAATCCTGGATTCTACTCAGTGTTCAACACAGAATATTTTGATAAAGCTAGGTATGCACAGTTATACTGGCAGTCCAGAAGAACAGGAACTTCTAGCAGTGGCATGTAACAAACTAAGTTTTATTGAGGTAATAGTTGCAGTTATAACTGTTGTACAAGGGGATTGCTTAGCATTGAATTTTCTCTTTTTTTGAGTGGTAGGTTTTGTTTTCTGCTGTTTCTTTGAATGGTTTTTGTTTCTCTCAGTAAAGCTTATCATTAATTGTAAAAAACTTTAGGTAGTGATCTGCAAATTTGTATTTTATAGGAAGTTTAGAAGGTTTATAATTCTTTATCCCTTATGTTCTAAGTAATAGACCATTTCATAGAACCTTTTTAAAATTATTTTTGACCCTGTAAGACTAGATGTATCAATTCTATAGGAAATTAAGTCCTATTTCTTTTTTTCTGTACTTCTGAGAGGGATGAGCTGTGTACATCCTTATCTGTAACCTTGGCTGGCTGCTAGGTGCTAACACTGCTGCTCTCTCATTCTTCTTGCTTAATGGAACAGGGAAGGAAATCAGATGAAAAAGCTCATGGGTCAAGATAAATGCGGGGAGATTGCTTTCATTCTTCACTAACCTTGGTGTCTGCAGGATTGTTTTGTGTTTTTCTCACTTTTCTTCCTTGTAACTGCTGTGCAGCACTTTTTGTCACTTCTTAAATATGTTGTCACAGAGGCACTGCCGGTGTCACTGATGGCTCAACTTTGGCAAGGGATGAGTCCATTTTGGAGCTATCTGGAACTGGCTCTGCTATGAGAGGAGCCCCTGGCCTCTTCCTACAGGGACATCCCTTCAGCTTCCCCCGCTACCAAAACCTTGCCACATAAACACAATACAGATGTTCAGTTTCATCCAGACCTTGGATGCCACTGAAGCTTAAAAGCTTGGTTGTGTGGCAGTTGGACATATGAGCTGGACAGTTCAACTTGACTGTAATGTATGAGTTTCAGCCTTTGAATCATTTCAGAATGTGCTCCGAATGGGACTACAACACCATGTTCTAATCAAGTTTCCACTGCATTTGATCTGATCTGACAGCTGTCCACCACTGGAAAATGGAGTTTTGTTCCCCAGTTCCCTTAGTTCCTGTTCTTTCCCTTGAGTTAGCTTTGATGCTTGTCACACGCTTTTCAAAAACAATTAGGCTTGTTTTTTGAGTTGGTTGGTTTGATTGGTCCAACAAAGCATCTGATGCTTTTATACATTCTCAGATTCAGGGGAGCAAGGCTCCTTTCTGCTCTGATGAGCTGTTCAAATGAATTTAGCTATAATATATAACATCATCCCATCTGAAAGGTAGAATGGAATATCTGTGTCAAATAGCAAGAACAGTAAATTTGATTACAATTTCTGTGTGCTTTTGCAAGTCCTAGACTTACTGTCATGACAGTGCATTAAAGAAATATAATGAGATAAAAGTGACATCATATTTTAGGATTAGAAAAAGTTACTTTGATGAGTTTTGTTTCCTCCCAGCTTTGTCATTGTCATTTTAAACTACAACTGCCAGTACATAGCACTGTTCCACTGCTGGATATATGTAGGTAAAGAGATGACAGAAACTGAGTTGACTTTTGTGTATCTGTTGAAGTACATTGCACGTTATGCCTGTTGAATGAAATCTGATTGTGTTTGTTCTACTCCTGTTTTCCTTAATTACAAAAATAAAATGTGTTGTTCTGTATATGTTCTTTGCAAAAAAAAAATTTAAAAGCCAGTATTAACTTTTTATTTGGTAAAAGATTAGTGAAGATGAAGTAAATCTGTAACTATAGTTGTTTTCATGAAATATAGACTGAAGAATACAAAATATGTTGACATGATTTGGAGGGGTTGGGTAGATGAATATATCTCAAATATTAGTTCTCCTTCAGGGTAGAACGACCTTGGTTTGGGGGCCAGTAAGTTTTAAGTATGGCCGTTATGGAATATGCTGCTAGCCCATCTCTTCTTGTGGATTCTGGCTGATTTTTATTTCTGATGTTGTAGTTCCAAGAAATTCAAAGTATACATAGATTCTTGTATAGGAGGTCTGTAGGAAGAAAATGCCTGACTTGGAATTCACGGTTCAGAACAGTCATGACTGCTAGAAGTGAATCATGCTTTTAGCTAAATAAATAAAAATATCAAGGCAATGACAAAGAAATTAGTTTCTTTTGTTACATTCTTCATTTGTAGCTGCCCTGGTACAGTCTTTTTCTAAGAATCTAATTGTCTCCTCACATGCCATCTAGATTTTTTCACCATCTTTTGTATTGATTGCTTTTATGTAAGTAAAGCTTTCAGTTCAGCTTCCTTCTCTACAGCAATGAAACTCTGCATAACTTAGAGTGGATTACGTGGTAGTCTGTATTTGCATTAGTTTAAAGGGACTGAGAAACTAAGTAACTGAGTTGTTTTCCTAGTTGGAATATAGGAAGACGATACTGTTGCTTATCTGCAGTCTTTCACTTGAAAACCGGCTTAGTGGCATAGAGGAAAGACTTGGATTTGGTCTGCTCTGTTTCTGTCTCTAATTTCATTCTCTATCTGCTGCTTGTCTGGTAGTATTGGCAAGTTACAACTGGTGATGTGTAACACTTAACAGCACTGGTGTTTAGGCTTTTTGGGAAATTGCATTTTGCAAAAGAGTAAATAGAACACAAAGTCCACTTCAGATGTCTGAACACCCAAGCTAGCTAGGATCTATTGTTACCGAGAGATGGAAATATATCATACAGTACAGTAAGAGTCTTGATTGCATCTCTTTAGTGTGAAGATCAAATACATTCCAGAATGAGGAGTTTTAGCTTTTTTCTGTTGTGTACTTCTTGTAAGCTTTATTGTGCTGTAGGACAACCTACCTGGATATCAAAACCATTGCTGTCTCCCACAGTATAAATTACTGAAACCAATCAAAATATTTTGTCATTTTTGTGTTTGTATGGGTTTGTTGGTATATTTCTAGTTGGATTTTGTTTGTCAAAGTGGGACAGATAAAGTTAAACATGAACTAGTTAAACAACATTGTCTTCTTAATTTCTTTCCACAGTTTTAAAACCGTGAAATCATGGCTCATTCAAAGACGAGAGCCAATGATGGAAAAATCACATATCCTCCAGGGGTCAAAGAAATCTCTGATAAAATATCTAAAGAAGAGATGGTGAGAAGGCTAAAGGTTAGTAACCAAGTAATTGCTTGCAGATTAAAGTTTCTTGTAAAAGATGTTCAGTGATCCTATTACTGTATTTTATATCTGCCAGAGTTTTGTTTTGCTTTGGGCTTTACCTTTTCTATATGTAGAAGGAGAAACTTGTTTGCTCTTGTGCCTTTTCTTCTACCACTTTCTTGAAGTGGCTTGTTCAAAAAGGGTTTAAATGAATTTAAAAAATCACAAATAGCAATGACCTGAATTAATTTCAAATACTACTTAAATTTTATTTCAGCTATGATGCTAAGTCAATACTTTTATTGTTTTCCAGTGTTTTCCTCTCTAAAAGAGAGTCGTAATTTTGGAAATAATTTGGATACCTCTCAGTACATTCCTTTTATGCATTTGTGCTCTTAGGTTTCTTTAAAAACCCCTTTATTCTCATTATTTTAGGTTGTATCATGATGAAGGTAGTCTTTGTAATACTTTAGTCTGTATACTTTGACCATACTTACAGTCTTTGTATTTCAGTCTTGAATTTCTTGACCACTTTATTTGGCCTAAGTGTACAGGAAGGTTGGGGGCTAATTTTGTTACTACAATTCTGTATCTACCCGTGTACTCTCACAAAAAGGCAGACCTGTACTGTGCAGAAGGAATGCCTGCAACTTGGGCTTGCCCTGTGAAACAGGAGGGAACAGATGTGGGAGAGGAACCTTAAGTATTCTAACAGATGGAAGAGCTTAATTTGGAGTTTTTCTGAGGAAGTAGTTTTAAGTCAGTTGGAACTACGGGTAAATGAACAAAAACCAATAAAATCCCAAACCACAAGGATTGCTTGTCTTCTTCCCCCCAGTAACTTGTCTAAACTTTGGGATTTTGGTTGATAGACTTTAGTGAGTATACTGCATTCTATGATGTTGAATAAAAGACAACACCTACAACTTTATGTATGAGTGATTCCTAAGAGAAGGAATTCTTTGTTAGCGCTTGTGTATTTTTTTTCAGCTTGTGGAAATGCAGCACCACAGTTCTTACTGATCCTTTTTCTCCTATAGCTTAATTTCATTTTTGACTTTGAATGTCTAGTCCCTTCTGTCATCTTGGTCTGTCTTGCAGAAGAAGAGGACTTTGTAGGATGTCTTGTGTGTCTTGTTGGCTGTTTATTCTGGCTGTGAATTCGTTAGTGCTCAGGCAGGGAAAAAACTGCACAGTGTTTCTTTTATAAAGGATTGGATGATCCAGGCTACACCACAAGTGTACAGAAACTTCAGTATAAACACAGTTACAGGTGCTAAAGAACAGTAGTTGATAAATAAGGGAACTATTAGCCTCTGACTGCCAAATTCACGTAATTATTGGAGAAAAAGGACTTTTCTGTGCAGAAGCAGACATTCTGCTGTTTGTTGATGACAATATATTAATATAAATGCAAATTATTGGGAATTAGAGAATAAAATGGAAAATATGGACAGTGAATTTCTGTGTTAGCATAACTTATCTTGGAAATTTTATGCATTTTGTATTGATGCCCTCTTGAAGTTTATAACAGATTTGGAAGGAGATAGAAACTAAATGGTTACGGTCATGAACTAGCACCAAAGACAGAAAGAAGGTGATAAACACTTGCAAATGATGAATAATGTGAGAAAAGCATTTTTTCCACCGTTTCTTTTAATACAGAAGAACCAAGTCATCATCTAATGAAATATTAATTTTAGGCCAGCAGTCTAATAATACACTTTTCTGTAAGTTTTATACAAGTAAATTCCAAAGCTTATTTCTGTAGAATGATGTAATGAAAATTGAATGGGTTAAGAAGTATGTGCCACATCTGGAAGATGAAGCTCCAGGAGTATAAATCATGGTGGTCTGGGTGTGATTTCAGGCTTGGGAGTCTTTAACCTATTGGTTTTCAGGAAGCTGGAAGACTATGCTAGCACAACTAGCTTGTTTTCCGTTGTTTTTCCTTAAACACTGTGATGGATTGCTCTGTAGACAGGATGACTGATCTTTGTTGTCCTGACTTGTACACATGTTCATGTTATCAGGGAAGAAACACTAAAGGTTCATTTCCAGAGTAGAAAAAACCCATACTTGTTGCAAGAAGTATGAAAAGACTACTTTTCGTAGAAATGAAAACAATTCTGACTTGTAAATTACTTTAATTAGTGTGTAAGGGCACCAGTGCACTTCATGTGGTTCATCTTGTGCCTGACTGGGGAGGGCTTTGTTTTTCTTGCAGTGGAAGTTGTGTCTGCATAAGCTGCTGCTCTTCTGTGCCTTTTAGTAAAGGATTCTCATATGCTTGAAAACTTCTGTGATCCTAATTCTGCAGAAGTTAGGGGGTTTTTTTTAAGTTGGGCTTGTTGCTGCCTGACCAGTTATAGTAAATTTTTTGGAGGGGGAAAAAACCACAACCAAATAACAAACTGTAGCAAAGTAAAGTATTTTGCAATGTTATAGGATTCTAGGGCTTGACATTATTATTCTTTGAAAAATATCTCTTCCTGCACTGAAGAAATAGATGGAAGTTTTGGCTTCAATTCTCAGGATAGTGTAATTAAGTCTTTAGTATGATTTTGTTAATTTTCAAGAGTTAAACTCCTTAAAATAACTTTGCCTCTGTGAGTCAGATAAGAAATTGGAGAGGAGCATGATTACTTTGTTTTGTCAATAAATTTCTTTCCTTCAGAAATATTTTAAATGTAAGAATTCTCACCAACTAGCAGTTACTAAATATAGCTTTTCCCACTTTTGTTTTATTTAGCATGTTAAATATCTCATGTCCCAGACTTTTTTTCTTCCGTAACTTCAATAACTGGATCCTAGTAATGCTAGTGGTCATTTTAGTCTTGTTGGACAACATCCATGCCGCTGGGCTGCCTGAATTTATATATGCATTTGCTGAAAGTGTGTGCTCTGCTTCTGGACAGCACAGGGAATAAAATTTTCCTCAGAGCAGTAATAGGGAAAAACCTGAAACTGAGAGAGAATAGAAGGAAAAAAATGGTCACTGAACAGTTGAGGGAGAAACAAATATTTTTAATAATGTTTTGGTGTTTCTGAAATTTTAAGTGAATGGCTATAACAGTGAGTACTGTTGCACTTCTTCAATTGTCCAACTTGATTATATGGTTTCTCAAAAAGATCTGGGACGTCTACAACTAGGCTTTCAGTAGTTCTGCTGAGACTGTGTGTTGGGACAGTTGATAGAGGACTTGACCAGGTCTTTCCTGTACCCTGAAAAATGAAACTCTGGTTGCTCAAGTATGTACTACTGCATAGCTAATAATGCTTCTGACAGAAGTTGCACTAAACCAGAAAAGTAACTTTTAGTAAGGATCCTGTTACACAGAGTATTTTGTTTTATGTACTAATGTGTGTCTGTCTATTTAGATGGTTGTGAAAACTTTCATGGATATGGACCAGGACTCTGAAGAAGAAAAGGAGCTCTACCTAAATCTTGCTTTACATCTTGCTTCAGATTTTTTCCTCAAACATCCCGATAAGGATGTACGTTTGTTGGTAGCATGTTGTCTTGCTGATATTTTCAGAATTTATGCCCCTGAAGCTCCATACACTTCACCGGATAAACTGAAGGTAAATTAATCTCTTTTTCCACACCAGGATTTTATACTCAGTGATTAATATAATTGGTTATGACTGGTTTTTTTCCCTCCACTTATTTCTGGTTCAGCCTAAGCAGTTCAAAGCCTTCACTTGATTCTGGGATATGATTGGTCAAGTCAGTTGTCCATGAGATAAAGGGCTATACAGTACATCTTCCAATAACTTTCACAGTTTTGTATTTGTATTGAAAATAATCATTTTATAACTTATCACAATCTCTTTCAAGATAGCTAATACCTTCACTTTGTAAAATACCCCTGTCTCCAATTAAACTACTAAGAGGCAGGTACTTGTATAATTATAGATAAAGGTCCTATTGAAACAAAGATAAAGTACTTTTGTACAGAGTTTAATGATTTTTTGATGTGACTTGGAAATTTCTGCGATTACAAACATCACTGGTCCCACTAGATGGAGATGGTTGATAGAGAAATGTCAGGTTTGAAAAGGAAGTACAGATCTGCCCTATTTGTTTCAGAAAAAAAAATTATATTGTTTTGTGGGTTTTTAAACTTTTTTTGGTAGAAATCCAACTTTGTTTCCAACTCGCAAAATCAAACTGTTTCCCTTGTGCAGTCAGAATCTAGAGTGATGAACTGAGTTTTAGGGAAAATCTACGAAAAACCAGATGAAAGTAACACTGAAAAATGCGTGCTTTTTTGTCTTCCTGATTTAGGAGTGTGTGTGGTCTTTTTTGTTTAGTTTGGTCTTTGTTTATTCCACAGTAGGATAAAAAAATGGTTGTGGTGGACGGTCTATCTATTATCACTTAAGAGGAAATCACTCAATTTCTCATCTAGTGGTTGCACCAGCAGTACTTCCTAATTAGAGAAACAGTGCAGTTTCAACAGCAGTAGTACATCCTTTGTTACCAGACATACTGGAGAGATACCTAGGGATTTTTCTTAGCTCTGTTTTCTTAAATCTGAATTAGTGTGTAATCAGAGGTACAACATCTATTTACCTTACTTATTGATTGCACCATCTTCAACTGGAGATAAATATTAGCTTTCTCTACTGTGCTATATTTAAATCTAGTTTTCAGGTGTCCTGATTTCTACTTCAGTTTTGGGTATATGTTTTCATTTGCTTGTTAGGCTTAGAGTTTTAATTTGTCTCTTTCTGAGTTGGGCAAACTAACTTCAGTATTGGAGCTTACAGTATTGGAGCTACCAAATGCTACTAAGCTTTGGATTTCATAGTGTACAGTATTGGAAGGTTTACAGTACTGGTCTCATACCTGAAGTATAAGAATACTACAGCCACTGCTTGGACAGAGCTCTGAATGGACAAGGGGCTTCCACTGCCAGCATTGAGTTCTGTAATCTGTGTGGATTTCAGAATTCAGTTTCTTGATGCAGGTTTCTAAACACATTTGGAAAAATGAAGAAAAGCCGAATGATAGGGACCTTTGCCTAGGGCTGCTGGGGTAGGTTTTTTGCAAACCCATTTCCTCTGAACACAGCTTTTGTGGTTACAGGACAAGCTCTGATAGAAATGTCGAAGAGTTCCCTCCACTTTATGACAGAGGTAAGAGGAAGAATGCTTCCTCTTGGGTTGTATTTTGGCACTATTTTTACCCAGTGTTTAATATCAAATCCATACCGCAGCTGAGTCTATTCTTGTGTGTTTAGCACCGAAGTTAAAAATGGTAAAGGGGAGTGCTGAAAAGGATTAATTTCTTGAGAGGAAAAGATTTAAGATTTAAGTTTTTGCCCTTGCTCCAGACTCAGTGGATCTCTTTGTAACTTACATATTGTGCAAGTGAGATACTGAGGAAAGGGATCAGAATCTCAGGTTTCCCTCTTTTATGTGTATCATCAGTATAAGTCTTACATTCCTTGCTGATCGTTGAAAGGGCTTTGATAACCAGGGTGGAAAATGCCATGAGTAGAATAAAACCAGAGCTGGAGTAGATTTGCTCTTCTGGGATCTGGAAACTTCTAACTTTGAGCCCTCCTCAGTCCATGTAAAGCTTAGAACCCAGATCTAATTTTTTGGTGGGAAGATAATCTAATCACTTATATCTGTTAATTGAAAATGATTTGAACAGAAGGACTGTCTGTCTGTCTTTGCTGAAATGGAGATGTTAAAAAGTGTATATGGTAGCAGAACTTCAATTATCTGAAGGTGTTCTCTGGTGAGAGCCATGGCTCTGATGATTACTGAAGCTGTTATGTAGTTAATTGGCATCAAGACAGCAATCCACAAGAAAAATTAAATATTTTCCCTGAAGTTGAAGTGTAAGCACTTCTGTTTTTAAAGTCTGGATTCTAATGTAGACTTGCTTTATGCAGTCTGATGTGAAAACATATTGTCATATTGTGAAAGTATTGCAATCTTTTAGCTGCAGCCAAAGTTTATTTTAGCCTGTGTTTTGGATTTATAAATGCGTGTTCAAATAGTATGTTATGTATGCTTAAAAAAGGGAAACTGTGCTTAAAGAGAAAAGTGTTTGGTCATAGTACATGAGATATTAAAAATTAATGAGTACTTCTGAGTCTAGTCTATCTTGATTTCTTTAAAACAGAAATAGGAAAAAATAGTTTAGGAGTATATGCTTATTTTGTTCAAACCACGCTGTTATTTGAAGCATTCAGGTGTTGGACTTACTGTACATGTGTGCTGTTCATTAATGTCTGCAGTTATATACAGCACAGTGATGAGAACTTTCTTTGGAAAATTAGTAGGGTGTTTGATTCCCATTTTGTCGTTAAGTATTGCATACTGAGCTACAGGATAAAAAGTAAGATACTTGGTTAAAGGAACTGATTGAGATTTACCTCTACAAGTAAAGTTTAACAGAAATAATTAACATAGAGCATGAGTTCTGAGATTAAGTAGTTGTTATGTTTGGCAGTGGTTAGTCTGTCACATGCTCCCTTTCTTCTTCGATTGATTCGTACTCTTCCCTGAGACTCAGTTTGTATGTCTTCTAAACTTTACAGAACCTTCCAGTGTACTGGTTTTCCATAAGACAGCACTCATTTTGGGTGGGGACTGATGAATTGCTCTTGTTCAGCACTAGTTCTTAAAGGAGGGATTCTTCAGATGGGCTTTTGCCTGGGGACTGAATGCACCTAAGTGGTTGGAGACCATGAGATGTCTCCTTTGGCTTTTGGTTTAATTTCAGCTAATAAGTCTAGGTAGTGTGCTGTGTAAGGTATCTGAAGTGTGAACCAGACAGTGATCCTTGTGATCATCCTTAAAATCACAGTCTCGATCTGATTTAAAACATCAGTGTGTGCTGTATCTCTCAACAGTGTGTTTGCTGTGTTTTTTTGCCCAGAGGTGGTGATGTCACATGTAATCTAGTTCTTGATTTTGCCTAGAACCATAGTAAGTGCTCAGCTTAATGATTAAGGCTGGATTTTGTGGTTATAGTGTTAGAAAAAAAGGAACCCCATTCTTATCTTTCGTCTGTGTATTATTATTGGGTGACTTAAGGGAAATGGTCTTTTTGAAAATGTTACAGAAAAGCTTTATAGATATTTCCAGGATAGCTTTTTTCAGGATTAACAGTAAGACTTTCTTGTATTTATTATGAGAACTTTATATCTTTTGGAATTTATTTGATTTACACCTAGATTATTAGATGAAACATAGATACAGTTGAAGCTGTGAACAGTGTTTCTGATGATACTTACTTCTAAATATTTTGATTTAATATAGTGGTTGTGAATTTCCGGCTGTTAATTATCTGAATGTAAAAAACATTTGAGATACCTTCCTGTGTGTCTCCATTCTGTTAATCATTGACTATTTGTTCCTTATAACGTGCTTCAGTTTAGTCTGTGTGAGACTTTTTCTGAAGGAGTCTTGTGGTGGTGAAAGTTAATAGAGGAAGCAGGAGGAACTTGGTTTATTAGTTTTTGCAAGAGATGTTATCTGTGTCAATATCATGACGACTGAGAAATGCACAAAGAATACAGAGTGAACATATAATAATACTCTTAGGAAAGATGTAGTTGCCTACTGCTATTTTCCCCTTCTTTTGAAACTCATTGTAATATGAAGTAAAAATATTAAATTCGTTGTCCTCCTGAATAATAATCTCTTGACTTCTGCAGCATGCCAGCCAGTTGCAGCTGTGTTTGTCAAATTGAGTGCTTTTCTTTGAAAATGGAAAACATTTGTTTCCTTAGGAAAAGGTTACTTTCTCAACCCTTTAAAGAACCATGAAGTATTTTAAAATTACTCCTTGACATTTTCCATGATGTTTTTGTAGATGATCTTCTTTTGGATAGTGAAATAATGTCTTGTCGTTGCTGCATGTTTTGTAGTGACTGAATAGTACTAGTAACTTAGAAGGGTAATTATTTTATTTTGAAGGTTTAATTGCAGTTGATTGAATAACTAGGACTTCTTTCTTTTCAGGATATATTTATGTTCATAACAAGGCAACTGAAAGGTTTAGAAGATACAAAAAGCCCCCAGTTTAATCGATATTTTTATTTGCTTGAGGTAAGCTTCATAAGTTATTTCATAATAACTGGTAAATGTAATCTTTAAATTTAATCTTGTATTAACTACTCCTTTTATTTTTTTTTCCTGTTCCAAATCAGAACATTGCTTGGGTCAAGTCTTATAACATATGCTTTGAATTAGAGGACAGCAATGAGATTTTTACACAGCTGTATAGAACGCTGTTTTCAGTAATAAAGTAAGTATTGTCACCCCCAATTACTATATATTATTGCATAATTAAGCTCAGTTGCTTCTAGCAAAGCTGTCCAGTGTGACTTTTAGCATTAATGAGCTTAGTTTTGTAATTCAGTTTAACTAAAGGTAGCAATATAAATACAACATGCTGTCAGTTTTTTCTGTTTCAATGAAACAAGATACACTACGCATCATCTTTTTTTTCTAAGAAACTTAGCTTTGGTTGTCATTTACTGCATTAATTTTGCTTTGTTCTTGAAATTGAATGGTGTAATATGCAATTCTAAGGAATTTGGAAGATTATTGCTGTAAAAACATAAGACGGAAAGTAGTGGATACTGGAAGGTATTGCTAGAGGTAGTCTAGTCTTTTCCCTTTGCTCAAACCAGGTCAGCTTGAGCAGATTGCCCAGAACTGTAGCCAGTTGGGTTTTGGGCATCTCCAAGGATGAAGAGGCTGTGCCCTCTTTGGGCAACCTTCTAGTACTCAATCACCCTTTTACTGAATAAGTTTCTTATGTTTAAATGGTATGTCTTGTATTTCACCCTGTGCCCATTGCCTCTTTTTCTCTGACTGGACACCACTGAGTGTGTGGTGTCAACAGTGTCTTGCCCTGTCTTCTCTACTCCAAACATCAGGTATTTAAACTTAATGATAAGTTCTTTCCTAAGCCATCTCTTCTCAAGGCCAAAAAAAGATGTCAGCTCTCTCAGCCCCTCCTTCCATGAGAGCAGCTCCAGGCCCTTAATCATCTTTATGAATCTATGCTGGACTGAGTCCAGGATGTGGGTGTCGCTTTTGTGCTGGGAAGCCCAGAACTGGACACAGCGCTCCAGAGGAAGTTTCCCCCGTGCTGGGTAGAGCAGAGAGATGTTCTAATACACTGTCTTTTCATGATAGGGAGAGATACAGTCCTCTTACTACAGTAGTGAATGAGGAGAGCATGAAATTCAAGAATGATGGTATATGCAATCAAGGAATTGAAGTATTTTGATTTCTAAGAAAACTTGTGATTTGCTTGTTTTATTCCTTGTTGTTTGGCGTCACCATAGGGAGTTCTCTGAACAGAAGTTGTACTTTATATAGATATTACACTAAGAATTCTTGTTTTTAATTTCAGCAATGGTCATAACCAAAAAGTACACATGCACATGGTTGATCTAATGAGCTCTATCATTTGTGAGGGAGATACTGTGTCGCAGGAACTTTTGGATACAGTGTTAGTTAATCTAGTGCCAGCACATAAGGTAAGACTTAGTGGCTTATGTTTTGTTTTGTTCTATTGTTTTTCTTGTAATTGTGATTTCTTGGATGTATGTGTTCAGATATGTAGATCTCACTGGGATAATGGCTGCAGCAAATGTCTTTGTATTATTTGGATTTCTTCTAGCAAACAAGTAATTTTAATAGCCAGAAAATTCAGTCAAGTTTCATTGCTCTGATATACTTGCCATAAGCCAAGGATCAGTGATCACAGTAATCTAAAAGGTTAAATGTCATACAAATTTAAACACAGGTTTTTTTATATGCTGTCAATGCCAGTAGAATGGAATAGAGAAGTTACATATATCCTTTGGAAAGTTTTAAATTCATATAATGCTGTATCAACAGTTCAAACTAAGGTGCTGCCCTAAGTGGGAGGGAAAAAGTTGTTATGACTGCTGATTTGTAATTGGCTCTGTTGTATTTCAGAAATGTTGGCTTGGTGTTACTGGTATTTTTCTGGTGCAGCCATAGAATTTAAAGTGTGTACAGAAATGGTGGTTTCTGAAGAGCCCAAGGCATGGCTGTCTAACCTTAATGAATAATGTCATCTTAAAAAAAAAAGTACTATAGATTAACTAAAAGAAAAACTTCAGAACTGTGCGTGTGTTGTGATACTTCGATGTTTAAAAAGCATGGAAGTTTGACTTCTTAGTTCAGGAAACTGTGTCCCACTGAAATCTCATGGGATACTCACTTGTAAGTTGTGTATGACAAAAAAAGATTCTGGGGAATGTATCTTTAGCTGTATTTTAGACACTTCTAATAGCTTTTTTTTTTTTCTTAAACTATGTTCAGGAAAGTGCTAACTACTGTAGTTTCTGGAAAGTGTAAGGTTAAGTAGTTATTAACTGAGAGCTGCTTTGGAATGCCTACTAGTGTGCCTTTACTACAAGCCATCAATTTCAGTAAATATATAGAACATAAATTATTTTTCTCTTGAGGGTGAAAGACTAAATGCTTAGTATAGATAAGTAATTTTTTTTCACCACTGGAAATGTTATAGCTGTGTATTAGTCCTCCAAGGAGTCTAATACTTCTGTGCCAGGACTAGACTGAAATTTGTGTGGCTAAAGTCCAGATTTATGAAGTAAAGCTTTGGAATGCAATAACCAAAAGCAAGGCTATGCAAAATACTTCAGTTTGTGTTTTCTCAGTTATTAAGAATCTATTGTTTCATTGTGTCATCTGTGTTCAACTTGATTTGACTGTACTATTTTTATGTTTCATGTTTAGTAAATTGGCTTTGAGTTGATGAATTTGCATCTTGTTAGGATGTCTGTAGCATTAAAACAATTCTGTTTCATAGTGGATTTAAAATTACTGACTGAATATTTTAATAAGGATAATGTATTTGGAGGTTTGCATTTTCTGCTGCTTTTAATTGAAGTCTCTTTTTGGGTAGGATGCTCATTTATAGCTTGCTTTCTAACTGAAATAGTTACATAATGTCAGACCATATTCTGAGTATGTTTACCTTTGTTTTTTTTTTCCCCATACTGATGGAAAGGAGTTTCTAATATTTTTCCGTTTCATCTCAAAATCTCCACATAGTGTTTATCTAAAATTTAGGTCCTCTAACTATTTTCTGTGGCTACTGATGTCAGGTTGGAAAAGTGTAATGAGTTCAGAGTTAAGAATTTTTCCACTCTTCCACTGAGCACAAAACTAGAGGGAGATTAAGGATAAGGTCCACCATAAAAAAGACCTGTGTCTTGGCTGACCTCACTGTTTGACTGTGTGGGCTGTGGAAGAGGGAAATTGAATAATCAGACTTGCCATCAAAAATGGCATAATGGCAGACATTGGTGTAATGGTCAGTAGGGAATCCCCAGATTTCTTAGGGACCGAAAAAGACTTTTGATGGAGTGGAAGGAACATAGATCTGCTACTAGCTCAGGTTTGAAGATGATCAGATTGAGAGATTGTTGAAGATTAAACAATTATATCTGTAGAAAGTGACACAGGCAAGTGGTATATTTTTAATATGCCCAGAAGGAAGGTTGTGTATGAGAGGGAACGTGTAGTGGCCTTGTGAACTGAATGGCTGTATCGTAGAAAAGAGTTGTATTGGGTAAAACAAGATTGAGCTCTTCAAATCTAGGTCTGTATGATTTATCTAACCTGTGCTCTGTAAGTGTGTGTTGGGAACAGAAGGTTCAAACAGCTCCTTTAGTTTTGGATCCTGGATGCTCAGCTCCATTGGCTGAAATTCAACATTAGACAGCTTGATGCAAAAATTATGTGAATATTTTTAAGAGATGTAGTAATGGAGCACTTTACAAAAGGCTTGTTCAATACTGTTACCCCTTAAACCAAGACAATATTTTTCCAAAGATGAAAAATAGATATGGTCTGTAGTCCTGAGTAGTAAGTGTAAAAAGCAATTGTGCTCTCAGGATGGCTGCAAAAACTCGGGCATAAGGAGCATATACTGGGCACATGATGTATTATCAAATGTCTGTGCACTATAGTTAGTAGTTGCTGAAGTAGTGATGACTCTAAACTACTCTATCTCCCTTGAGTTTGTCATCCATCTCACTTGGTCAGGATAAAAGCCATAATGTAAACCTGAATGAAAGCAGCTGACACCAATATCACAAAAGAGGCATGCTGGAGTGTGCACAGGCTTGCTTGACTAGTACTGCTGTCAGATAAGCCAATAAAATGGCAAGCTTAACTTGTCTGATCATACGCTTAACTCTTAATTTTGATGCTGAATTATTTTTTTCCTTTTGTAGCTTCTCTTCTTTTTTATCATCTCTACTGGGATTCTTTTGATAGGATTATATTAAGAGGGAATGAAATTAAGTGATGTAAACCCAGATAAGACCTAGAAGCAGGGGAAGAGGTAGTCAGTATGAAAAGGCAAGAAAAATTAATAGTTTTCCTTTCCCCTTTAATGGTCTTTTTATATTATAAAGCTTTTATGGCAGACCTGCAAACAATTTACTGTTTGTGCAATGTGTTAGAAGGCAAATTGGACTTGATTTCCTTGGGTGTTTGTCAGTGTTCAATTTTCAGCCTCAGGACTGCTACAGGGAATCCCACATTGCACATCCCACATACTTTACATGCCTATGTTTTAGAAAAAAGTGATATTGACAATTAAATTCTTAACTGTCTCTAGGAATTTGCTTAATATTTAGTGTTATCTATCTTGGCAACACTTCAGCTGAACTTTTTCTTTGTCAGCTGTCCTTAAGAATCTGTTTACCTTCCCCATCAGAACAAGAGAATCTCTTGGAACTGTTCTGTCAGGTGCTCTTGGATACTAATTTGGCTCCTGTGCCTTTGGTAGTAAGAATAAAACTGAAGACTGTTTTCGAATTCCAAGAAAATAATATGTTAAAATGTATGCTTTTTAGGAATATTTGCACTAGATACAAACTTAACATTTGATTTTCCTCCTAAAGTTAGAAAATAAAGGCTGGATTGGTGTTATCTTAGTCATCTTCTGTAAAGAAAAATTAAGGGACATGCATTTGTTTTCTGTCGCCTTTTTTTTTTTCTTTTAAGGGATGGGTACAAATTATTTCACTCTCGTTTTTTTTATCTGTGTTAAATTGGTTATTGAGAGGTAACTGGAAAAAAAGAATAGAGAAAAAGTCAAGTGGGTATGGATTTCCATCACTTCTGACCCCATTGTACAAGAACAAATGATTTTGTCTCTGTGGCATACTCTGCTGGAGCATATTGTCTATATAAACACAAAAATGTCTGTGCCATACTGTCAGAGAGGTTGTCACTGCTTCTTCTGTCAAAAAGTAGAAATTTGTCAAACATTCTAGAGAAAAGCAGGTATGAAAAATGAGTTGGCAAAACTGTTAATATCTTCCCATAGTATAAAAAGATTGAAATACCAGCAACAAATGCCTAAAAATCGTGGTAGAAATTGAGACAAACAAGAGAACTTATGGTTGACCAAGATAGCCTCTATTCAGCTATTATTGCTGGAGGTCTCCCAAGGTTTTAAAAAATGTAAATGTTCTCCACAGTTTGTTAACGTTCTTTTCTGAAAGAAAACTGGAGGTTTTCGGAGGGAAAGTCTGGTTCAGATGTTAAATGTGACCTCAGTTATCTTGCAGAATATTTGTGTTCTGCCTTTTCAGGGATGGTTCTTTAGTTTGTCCTTACCAATCAATAATTATTTTGGTTTTTTCCTTCAAGATGTAGTACTTGCTAATGATTACTTTAAACAGTGCTGCCAACTGATGGCTTTGTTTCTACCCCATTCAGGACTCTAAAACCCTTATGCCTACTGGATGCTTACATGCTCCTAAAGGCATCCTGATTAAGATAATTGTCCCTGTCATGAGGTCTTTCTTCAATCATTAAAAGATCTTGAGATACATGTCAATTTTCTTTCCAAACATATGGAAATATTGTAAAGAGGATAATGGCTGAAGAGCTTATCTAAAAACTGAGAAGAAATTTGTTAAATTAGATGTTAGCCTTTTAAAATTTCTCCTTCAGGAGAAGGAAGTTTAGGATATCTTTGTGAATGTTGAATTAGTCAGAAGGATAGTTTTGGTTCTGTAAAAGAACTTTGAACCTACTTGGTAATGGCTGGGCTGCTTTTGTTTTCATTTTAACTAAGACAGTGCCATTTTTGCTTGTTTCTGCTTTTATCCTGAAGCTGGAAAATGAGGAGAAAACTCTTGTGTGCTTTTAAGACTTCCTTAACATTGTTATTTTCAGAAAGTGGGGCCTCTGGACATTTTAGGGTCATGACTATTGGCACTATTAAATCAAGTACCTGAGGCATGAAAAAAATAGCTAACTTTCCTTAGCCCATTGTGCTCTAGACTATTTTTCCTCTTTAGAGCTTTTTTTGGATAGATATTTGCATTACACTTCCTTCTTACTCAGGGTTGCAAATAGCTACTTCTAGCATTTATCTTGGGAAACATTACGTTTTGAAGTGAACTGCTGTGCAAAAGATACAAGCTGAAACTGTAATTAATGTGAATCAGAACAGATCTGTCTTTTGGAACTCTGCTGTGCTAGGTCTGGTGTTTAGACTTGTTTTATACTAAATCAGATCTTGCTGATCCAGAGTTCCCTCTTACCCAAATGAAAGTGGTTTTCTTTGTTTTGGTGGAGGTGAACTGTGAATTCAAGAAGGATCAGAACAAGAATTGTGAGTGGCATACATTTCTTATTATGGTCATTTGTGCCTTTTATTTCCTGAATTATTACAACTCTGAATAACAGAAAACAAATGCTACTGGTGGAAATACTTTTTATTTTGTCTTTTTTTGTCTTCTTTTTTTTTGTCTTGTGACCGTAAACAACAATCCAGCATGCAGTGTCTTCTCTTTTCTGAGACATGGAACAACTGTACAGTTTTGTAAAAAGACAGAAGTATTTTAAATATTAAAGTATCTTTCCAGAATTGGATTTTTTAGTCACCTACTGTATTGGCTTTGAGTAAAACAGATACTTCAGGCATGAGTCTTTGTAGTGATTCAAGTTCAGTCACGTGACTTAGTTTTATTACTAGGCAAATCAAAGACTTTTTTTGTTTGATATTATCAGAAAATGTTAATCTGTTCCCACTGCTGTTTGGAAGCCTATAGTTCTACAGAGTTTTTAAAATTTCAGACAGTGCTCTCCATATCTTTGCAAATCCTTGCTTTCATTAAGACAGCTCTAAAGGACCAAGCATATCCAGGTGAAGAAATACCCTAGATGTGGCAATACATCTTGTGTTTGCTTTTTATTGTGCTGAAAGAAGTTCTCTTCCTTTTATGGTGAGAAATATTTTAAAAAAGCAACCACAAACTGCCCCTTTTTACTGTTGAATTTTAAATTGAATCTACTGGGGTTTTTTTAAATTGCAAAGACTAATAAAAATTGTGGGAACTGTATTTTTATAGACTTTTCTTAGCTGTTAAAATACTAAATATTCTTGTATATTGAAGACTTCGTTCTTCTGTGTGTTAACTCTGTGGCAGGTGTCACAAGGGCTGAGTTGCATTTTCTTCTGAAAATTTTTGAAAAATAATTGTGATATAGAAATTGGAGAAAGGATGTAACAACTAGAGCGTGGAGAATGTGTGCAGGGAAAGGGAGAAAACAATGATGGAGCAATAACCCAATTAGACAAATGGAAGGATAGGAATGTTGAAGAGGGGGGTATGTTTTTTAAATTTTTTGTATTAGTTTTTGTTTTCCCATAAACTGAAATTCTAGAGATTTTTTCTTTGCTGTCTCAGACAACAGACTGAGTACGATGGAGAGCCTGTGGTGGTTGTTCACAGGTGATTGCTTGATACAAGGACAGAATTGCACTTTCTGTACTCCTGTTCAGGGTCTTGTTTCTGTGGTGACTATAAATGCCTCAGTGTTGCTTTGTATGGCTTTCCTGGTTTTCGGGGAAGCTGATAAGGAGGAGCAGTAAAATGCAGGCACTGAGTTTACTGAGCATCAGTTTTAGATGTACAACTGAAAAGTAAGTCCTCATTTGCCAGGAGAGAGGTTTTTTTTTCTTTTTCTCAGTAATGCCAGTGGAGACTTCAAAGCTTTGTTTGGAATAGCTTTGTTTTTACTATATTATCTTTATTACTGAAAATATGAAAAGAACAGGCTATTTCTTTAATGCATTTATCAGTACATGATGGCTTTTAATTCTTGGATTTGTTTTTAGATTAATGCATATTCTTATAACTCTTCTGGTTTTTTGTTTGTTTGTTTTTCCACCAGAATTTAAACAAGCAAGCCTATGATTTGGCAAAGGCTTTACTAAAGAGGACAGCGCAAGCAATTGAACCATACATTACTAATGTAAGTGAAGGCTGCAAACAAATATGGAAATCCATACTTTCTGTAACTGAACTGTGTTATAAAAAGAATAAATTGCACACTGTCAAACAGGGCTGAAAAATAACTTCACGAGTTGTGAATTTTCTTTGAGAGAATGATTGTATTGATGAAGCGCTGCATAACCTGTCCTTTTGAGTCTAATTCTTTATCGTGTAGAAACTACTAAGTATTTACTACTTGTGATTTGTGAAATGCAATGGATAATTTACTTTCTACTGTCTTGAAAGACCTTGAGAGTCAATCCTTAGAATGACTGGAAGACCAAGTGTATTTATATATATTGTTCTGATAAAAATATATAAACACATTGTAGCAAAATTCATCTTTTAGTGAGGACCTAAGACTGTTTAGAGCCAAGAGAATTCAAGATAGAGCAGAATTTTAATGCTGTTATCACAGAAGTAGAAGAGGAAACAATCTAAGAATAGATAGTATAGAAGAAAGCCAAGTGGATTGAGAATTATAGCAGAGTTGAATGTACACGTCATAGACACTGTAATAGAAGACGGATGAGGGGAAGTAAAGATCAGAGAGGAGTATGCTCTAAGTTGAGTTGCACGATAGAAAGAAATATAACATTTTTCTTTTTTAAGCAGTTGAGGATTTAGCAGGTCTTATGGCATCTATCCAAAACCTCAGGAGCCTGAAAACAATAGAAAACCTTCAATGCTTTCTGTTACTTTCAGACTTGTAACACTTAGAAAGTGGGTACATCCTAAAATTTTAAAAAATCCTCAGTAAGAACTCTTGCTTCAAACCTGCTGTTTGGGAAGGTGTTGGTTACATGGGAATGTGTTTTTAATGTTGTTCATCTGTAAGGTTAGATTACAAACTGGGTGACGTTTTCTGAGTTTTGAGGAAGTCTGTACAATAAGAATCTTCCTTTAATGGGAAGAATGCACATGGAGTCTTCTTTTATTTGTTTCCCACAAGAGAGAAATATGCGGTTTTGAAAATTTTCTTTCTTGAAATACGTTAAAAATGCAGTATCAGTTAGTTTCCTAACCAGGATTTTATACATTCAGGCAACTCTGTATCCAGAAAAGCAAAACATTTCTTCAAGACAGTCTTGAACTTAGAATAAGATGCACTATATTATATATATATTACTCTTTAGTTGCTTCTTGCCCGTCTGAGAGGATGCAGTTGAAAAGTGTGGAAATATTTTCTTTAATGAGAAGTGTAAAGTTTCCCTCAAATATAGGGAAGTATTTGGTCAAGTTTTCCAAGAAGGAATAATTGCTTCACGGTTGCATTATGCTGCTTGTAAATACAAATTCTGGAACAATCAGTTATTAATTCCTATGCTTTTACTTTCAACACCTTAAACTGTCATCTGTGTAGTGTAGTAATTAGCCAGTTGTTTCAGCCTTGCTTTAAATGTTAGAATACTTTTGAAATGATGGTTCTTAGTAGTCGAATAACTCCGAATATAGTCCCATTATAAAAAGATGTGATGCACTGAAACTCCTTTAAAGTTATGTTTTTTAAATTTTTTGTAGGCCTGCTGGGGTAAACATCACGTTTAATGTGTTTTCCTTTATGTATAATACTTGATACGAGACAATGATATTTTAAGACTTCTGCTATGGAATTCTGATCTGTGTGTGCCACACTCCATCCCTTTTCTTTTAGTAGTGAAAGTAATGTTGTAAAATTAAAAGTGATTTAATGTTTTAAGATTTAGCATAGGATTTAGAAGAGTGCGTGTATACTCTTGTTGTTGATGTGTAATCTGTTTTATTTTCCAGTTCTTCAATCAAGTCCTCATGCTTGGTAAAACATCAATTAGTGACCTGTCAGAGCATGTGTTTGATTTGATTCTGGAGTTATACAATATTGACAGTCACCTTTTGCTTTCTGTTCTACCACAGCTCGAATTCAAACTTAAGGTAAACACTTTCTATCCTTTCTATATGTTTGAAACATGTATGCTTTGACCATTATGGTTTTGGTGGTTTTTTTACTGACAAGTTCTTCAAATTATTTGGCAAATAAAACTATTAATTATATGTAAAAATTACCTTCTCTGCATTGTTTGAAGGAAAACCCATAAAACTCAAAAATGTAATTTAACTTCACATATATTAACCTACAGTGCGTGTGTGTATGTATTTCGGATTTGGTTGGTAGATTATTTTGACTTGTATCTTTCAAGCAATAACTCCATTTTTTGGATGACTTGAGAATTTGACCTGTTTTATTTCTTGTTTTACTATATTATTTATAGTGAAAGACCTAGTATTTTGAATATATATACTGACAATTTTGTCCAAGTAGTAGTTCTGTGACAGGTGTAAGCAGAGAACTGGAATGCATCAATATGTCTTGTAGTAATTACTGTAATGACTTGTGATTTTTCAGGCTTGCTTCATATGTCTGGAGGATAGCTGGTGCTAGCTATCTATTTTAATGGGTATTTTTCTTTTTGACTTCCTTTTCAAAGTGTCTGCATCACTTGGACAAATGCAATATAACAGTTGGTGCTCCCTTTATTCTGCACTGCTTTTATTCTATCTGTCATTCCAAAGGGTTTCTGTGAGGAGTGTGATTAGATTAGTATTACCACGTTTGTATGTGATCTGTTACTAAACTTGAGAGCTAATGTGCAATGGGCCGCTTGTAAGTTAGCATGTATTTTTATTACAGAGGACAGATTTTAGGTTTGTAGCACCTTTGGCCTCTTTGTATTTTAGTATTTATTATCGAAGTGGCTTGTTCATGCCTATTTCTTTTTCCTTAGGTTGCTAGGCAGGCACACTACACTTGTTGGATGAGGGGTTTTTTAAATGCTGTTATCATTCCATTCACATTTCCGAGAGAAGTAGGGTTCAGTTTACTGCTTGGTGTGTCTTCAAAGTAGACCTTTTTCAGCCTTTAATTCCCATTCCTATAGATGGCAAACAATTATCATTTTCACTCCAATAAAAACAGTACTTCTGCAGCTGAAGGTGTTATTCAGGATATTTGATCTTACGTGCTGCTATATCCTTTTTTGTACTATATAATTGCAGTACCTTTCCCATCTTTAAGTCCACTAAAATCTGCAGGTTCTTGAATTGTCGTCCTACTCCTTCATTGACTGATATTTCCTGATTTCAGTACTGATGTCTTTTTTGTTTTGTTTTGTTCCCTCTTTCCCCACCCTGGAAGAATTTCTGGTCTCTTTATTCAGCTGGCTGATTTCAGCCCTAAGCATTTCCATGTTTTCTTTGTACTTCTTAATTTACAACACATTTTTTTCATGTTTGCATTTCTGTCTTTTGTTTAGTGTCCTCTTTTCAGATGATGTACATGTATTTTGTTGCTTTCTGTCTCCTTCATCCTTAGTGTAGTTCTCACTGTGGTCTGAACCCTCGAGGGTAAGTGCTTGATGCTTGATGTCTGCAAGATCCAGTTTAACAATGTTTCCAGGAGATATGTAGGGTTTAAGAGTTACATTCTTACCACTCTTTATTCCTTGATGTCTTCTTGAACTCAATATGGTTTGTAGCTATTCCAAAAGCATGTAATCATCTTGTTACTCCAGGTGCGTGTTTTGATATTTTAGTTATAAGAAAAAATAATATATGCCTATTTTGTCCTCTTGGCTGTCAAATAATCCATGTTTTAAGGAAGCAAAAAAGTACCTCTATTTGGAATAGGATATACCTGGTTTGAATTTTGAGATGCTGGAACTGGTTTCCCAGAAAAGTTGTTGGTGCTTCCTCTCTGGAAGTGTTTAAGGCCACGCTGGATGGGGCTTTGAGCAACCTGGTCTAGCGGAAGGTGTTTCTGCCCACAGCAGGGGGGTTGAAGGATGTCCTTAGAAGTCCCTTCCAACCCAAATCATTTTATGGCTCTAAATGAGTTGAGGGATCTTTAAGATCTTTCTGTGGTGAGAAGAGTATTTTGAAGATAAGTGTTCTAAAATGTTAATGAAATATAGTCACCCTGTGGTTTATTCTGAGATCAACACAAGTTCATTCTATATGCAGACCTGCCAGCGATGATTAAATACTTTCCACTCCAACAATAGCTTTAGCTTTATTGTAAATAGCAGCAACTAGTGTCAAACATTTTTAAGTTTAGTTCCAGGTAAATAGCTCATTAGTGTGTTGAGAAGAGAGTGTGATTTCAATGAAACTCAGAGTGTTTATGGTTGAATGCAGCCAATTTTTTTATTGCTTTGGAAATTGGACAGCAGTAACCCTGTTAAGCTTGATGAAGCCTTGGGTCAGGTGGCTGGTAAAGGAAAATCGTGTATGACAGTCCATACTGAAAACTGGGCTAGAGGAGTTGTCTTTTTCAATAAAGGTTAATTAAAATTAACGATACAATAGCCAAGAACTTCAGTGAGCTGTGCATATCATTCAGAGCTTGACTCAGTGATTTTGTCTTCTCTGGATTTGGCACATAGTACTGTGTCTCTCTATATGCCCAGTTAAGGAGCTTTGTCCTTCTGAGCTCACTTACCATGGACTACTAGGTATTCAAATAAAAGTTTGTAAAGTGTATTTAGATCAAATACATAGCTTCACAGGAACATCCAGCTTTTGTTCTATGAAATTGCCTGATACGGTTCTTGAATCCACAGTTGTGATAATAGAAGGCAAGTACTAGAGGCAAATACTCAAGTATTGCTTGTGAGATAGTGGGACAGTTAGTGTATTCCAAGATGTCGTATTGCTGCTTTGCTGCTAAGGAGATTTGTATTATTCCTCAGCAGATGATCATAGAATCATAGAACACCAGGTTGAAAGGGACCTCAAGGGTCATCTGGATAAAATTTTCTTGGCAGAAGCACAGTCTAGACAAAATGGCCCAGCACTCTGTCTAGATGGATTTTAAAATGTCCTAAATTGGGGAACCTACTGTTTCCCTGGGGAAATTATTCCAATGGCTGATTGATCTCATGGTGAAAAACTTTCCTCTTGTGTCCAGTGTTGAAGGAAAGCTGTGATTGTCTGAACAACTGAGTTGTGGAGTTGTGCCAGAATTATCTCATCTCACATGCATTGAACACACGGAAGGGGACTTATTATCTGTGCTTTACAAAGGCAAATTGAATCATTTTCTCTGTGTTCTTGAAAATGTGCATTTCTTTTTAGTTGGCTTCAAAAGCAGTAAGTGATAACAAATTTTGGCCAGATGAAGTACACTTGTGGTAGACTTACCTGAGCAAGACATCAGGGGTTCTGGCTCACTTAAAAGCTGAGGTACAAGCTTGATTTCAGGTATAAAATTGGTAAGTTCTGCGTGAAATTGAATGGATTCCTCCTGATATCAGCAATGTTACCTCTAGTTGCTTATTCCGTGCATAAAACAGAATTTCTGTGTAATGTCTTATTTCTTTGCTGCTGAACATTTAGCCTCGAGAAGAAGAGGCTTGAGGGAGGCCGTATCACTATACAACCACCTGAAAGGAGGATGGAGCAAGGTGGGGGGGGGGGGGTTGGTCTCTTCTTCCAGGTAATAAGTGACAGGACCAGAAAAAATGACCTCGAGTTGCACCTGGGGAAGCTTAGATTTGATATTAGGAAAAATTTCTTCACTTAAAGGGTTGTCAAGAATTGGAACAGTCTGCTTAGGGAAGTGGTGGAATCACCATCTCTGGAAGTTTTGAGAAGGCAAGTGGATGTAGTAGATTCTTTGTGAACATGGTGGTGCTTGATTAATGGTTGGGCTCAAGGATCTCAAAGATTTTATTTTTCCAACCTTTATGACTCTGTGATCCTATGGTTTTGTGGCATGTTTTGAAAATGAAGTGATGGTGGTTTTCCCCTAACCACCAAGTAAGTTTCACTGAGCCGTCTCCACTGCCTTCCAGTTGATTGGGCTGCCTTTTTCCCAGTCTCTGTGGCTGATGGGAGTTTGAGGATGTAAACAAACATCTTTAAGTTTGTGACTCGTTACCTAACAGGATCCAAATTTCTTGCTCTCCATCTCCATGAAATTTTTTGCACTCTTTCTGGCAGGAAGTCTCCTGGTTTATCTTCATGGGTTTAGGGTTGTAGACTGTCTCTTTCAGTGGGGGTAAAATCCAAGGGCTTTCCCATCAGAGACCAATTTTGACCATGTGTAGAGAGGTTAAAAATCTCTTAGTATGAAACTTGTGAGAGAGTTTAGGTGCCTCAGTAATGCTGTTGAACCTGCTTACTATTTGGGATGTAAACGATGTGGCCACCTAGTGTTCAAGAACCTTGCCATTTTGGTACAACAGTGAAGGCACAGGTACCCTGTGCCACTCCCCTTTCTCCCCACAAGTAGGCTGAGTAGGGCAAAAGGTTGAAAGGGGACACATGCTCAGCAACAAAAGGTCAGGGAAAGTAGGAGGAAAGGATTATGTTTGTGTTCATGCTGTTTGTCTTCTGAAGTGTGCACTTTGCGAGTGGATACTCTGCTTTCCAGAAGTGCCAGGACATCTCCCTGCTGATGGCAGGCAGTGAATGAAATCCTCTTTTTACTCTGCTTGCACACACAGCTTTTTCTTTACCTGTTAAACTCTTGTTATCTCGATCTGTGGGCCTTTTAACCTTCCTTCCCTTCTCTTCCGTTCCTCTCTGTTGGAGAGGAGAGTGAGAGAGGGGCTGGGTGAGTGTTTGGCTTTTGGCTGGGGTCAACATGCCACACCTCTATAGATTTATGTAAAGAAAAAGCTGCTGTGTTCTCAGGTGGCAGAACTCTGTTGTTAAGCTCTGTGAGACCTGTGTGAAATCATGGTTGCTTCTTACTGATAATTTGGATTTTTGGCTGGTTTTGGAAAGGAGTCTGGGGAATTAACAGGAGAATGAGCACTGATATTCATTTAACTTAACCTCTTCTGTGAAGGTCAGTCATTTGTGCCTGATCTTGGCATTTTAAGGTGATGTGTTTAGAGATCTAGTACTGATGCAGAAGCATTATGAGTTCAGGAAAGACCTAAGAAGTTATTATTGTATAGGTCAGCTGTAGAAGAAACTGCAGAAAAGGAACTTTTTTCATATTTCATATTTGAATTTTAGAAATTTCTGTTACAGAAAGTGAATAACATTTTAATGTTCAGGAGAATGGAAGGCTCATGAATGGACTGTTTTGGAAATAATTGTCATGGGATTTAGGCTTTTATCTTACTGTCTTACTAAACCAATAGGATGTAATGAATAAAATCAGTGAAAGGTTGACTTCTTATTTTAGAGCTGACTTTCTTCCTGGGTGTGGTAATTAAAATTTTCAGAAGTTTCAGGTTACGTATCCAGTTCTTATTCCCAAATATCCCCAGATCCTGAATGCTGCCTATCCTTTCGGACTTAGTAGTGATAACAATCTGACTGGCTTCACCTGCTGTTACTGACAGACTCAAAAGTCGAGGCCAAAGAGCAGCTGCCCGTGTGCTGGGAGCATGTATGGGGAACTGAAAATGTCCATGTTGAGTGTCAATTTGTATTGACAAGTCATGATGGAACACTATTAGTGCTGAATTTACTTAAGAGGTAGAGGGTGTGACTCTTCAAGTACACAATGTCTCATAGAATGGAGAAAGATTAAGATTTTTTCAGAGTTTGATACCCTTTTTTTTCATCCTCAGAAAAAGAGTGGAGATTAAAGTAGAATAAAGGAGACTGTAGCAGCAATGTATTCATTCAATAAGAAGTACAGGTTTATTTTTGTTACCCCTAGGAGTGTATATAACCATGTTTCAAGGAAGCCAACATCAGGGCACAAAATTTAGAAAGGACCAAATGATTGTGTACCAAGGTCCATAATCACAAATATTTGTTGTTTCTACAACAGGACTGGAAACACAAGTGGGTTGTCTTATAATTGGATTAGTGGCTGATACAGCGAAAGCTTCTTCTGCAACTAATTCATTAAGGATATTTTAGGGTTTGGTTGTTTTGTGGGTTTGTTTTGTTTTGTGTGGTTGTCTTTTTTCCTCTGTATTTCTGGCTGAATAATTAAGTAGTTGAATGTTTAGTGTGCTCCCAGCTCCTTCCTTCCGCCTTCTGGAATGTCTTGTTCTGAGTTTGTGTTGATTACCTAAAAAAATTCAGAGATGCTTAATATTTTTAATGTTTTGTTTGTTTAAGCAGATAGGACATGATAGGATAGGACATGAAAGGATAGGACATGAATCATGGAGGTTGGACTAATGTAGGCAAAAAAAAAAATTAGAAGTTCTTAACCATGGCCCACAGAATAAGAATTTGTAGTGTAATGGGCTGAAACTCATTAAGAAAAAACAGTATCATTTATTGCAGATTAAGAGGAGATGGTTGTAAAATGCTTTCAGTAATGTCAGTCTGAATGTTAACTGGAAAAAATTAGTCAAATGCAAAAAATCATATTAATGGATTTGCTATTAATGCTTCGAATACTTAATGCTAAGGTGTATTCAAGAGAATTAGTCTTTTATAATGTAGTTGTATATCACTGTTAGACATTAATTCAGCCTTAACTTTTCGTGCTCTGTTACTTTAAGGATTTTACAAATGCTTTTACTGTTCTTAGGGTTCTGAATTAAAAAGACATGCTGGCAAATGTTTCAGCCCTTTTATGGTATTGAGTCAGAAGAAATAGTTTGTCTCAAACTGGTGGCCTATAAAAGAACTCTGACAGCTATATTGTTCTCTTATTTCTTGCTCATGTTCAAAAGGTGATGCTGAACTAATAAGAATTCAAAGATGCTAGAAAAAAGCAGTATTTTACACAGTTCTTATCTTTTACTAGGAAAAAAACCTGGTAATAATAAGGGATTAATAGTATCTAATTAATATAAATTAATTTTAGCTACTCCCTTGTCAAGGAATTGTTGCAGCCAATTGCGTTTTCTCCCTTTTTTTTAATAAGCAAAGGAAAGAAATTGGTGAACAGTAAGTACATGTTAATTGCACAAATGGTAGCATACGTTTCCTGAGTATGTATGAAGGTTCACGTACTGTGTGTTGTATTAAAGAATGTAATGCATAACAGTGATAAAACAAGGCCTTCTCCAGTACATTTTCTCTATCATTGTTAGTGCTAATTTTAAATATGAAAGGAAGACTATCTGTTGTACCTTAGCAGTTTTGAATATAGGCTCAAATACAGGCCCACATCCTGTGGATCTCAGATCTTGGGTACTTAATCTGATGTTCTCTAGAAACTTGTGTTCTGGAAACTGTTATTTTTAGCTAAATATTTTTAATTAAGCAATTAAGCACTGTTCTGTAGAACTGTAAACCTTTATGTGCAGACAAGCATAGACTGACTTTTGTAAGTTTTGTGTTGTGTTTCAATTTGTGCAGACACATATTAGATTTCCTAACAATCAGTAACCTATAAAGTAAGTGTTAAAAAGATGTATTTTTCACCAGGCCTTGTTCACAACATTTTTTGTCTCTACATTGTTTTTCATTTTCACTGTCTTTGTTTTCTCAAAAAAATAGTGAAGGGTTTTTGTCTTGAGATAGACATTTGTATATATGAGAAGTCTATTGATCTTTATTGTGATATTTCTAGAAACATGTAAGCGTATTGGTGTAAAAACTGGCCAAAACAGAACTTTGTTTTTTGGGTTAGTATTCCTTTTAAATTTAAAAAAAATCTGTTCGTTTTCCAGAGCAATGACAATGAAGAACGTCTGCAGGTTGTAAAACTTCTAGCAAAAATGTTTGGGGCGAAGGATTCGGAGTTGGCATCTCAAAACAAACCACTTTGGCAGTGCTACCTGGGGAGGTATATTCTGGTTTAGTTCCCTGTCTAGGGAGGAAAAACATTCAATGAAGTCAAATTCAGTTGTTTTTTTTTTTTTTTCAAGTGACACAGCTAAGCATGAATTCCTTCCTGCTGCTTTATCTGAAATCTGACAAATAATGCTAAAGCAATTTTAAATATATCTTCCACATCTGTCATTCTGCAGAGTGAACATTTACAAATCATCTCCTTAAAAGTTCATTTTTTTTCAACTAGCTTTGCCATTGTCAAGAAAAATGAATACTTTATTGTAATTTCTTCACAAGTGGAACTATTCAATGATGGATTAATTCTAAAATGGCATCAAATGACATTTTCAGTATCAGGTGATATTAGAACTGCTTTTGAGGCTTTTATGTACAGTCTATGAGTTTCAATTTTTTTAATGGTAGAAGTACCTTAAAAGAAGTGTGTAGTATTTAAAATGCTGCAAGCATGCTTTTGTTTTTGAGATATTCTGCCAGTTTGAGGTAGAAAATATAGCTAAAGCTTGTAGTCAAGAGAAACTTAAGTTTGGCTATTATGAAGAAAATACTTTTGATTTGAGTAAAAGAGGATAAATTCTAGAAGTTATTACAAATGCCATAGTTCATGATGTAGCATTCAGTCATATCAAAACCAGAGTCCTCAAAGAAATGCCACTTTTAAGAGTACAGGAAACTTAGTTTAAGCAAGGTATTTTGCTTGAAAGTATATAACTGTTTAAAACGTGGAACCTCATGAAAAATACCACGTCTAATTGGACACAGAGGAAAATGCTTCATTGTCTTACAGTGTGATTATGTGCAGTTTATTTCAACTGGTTATGAATCACATTTATGCGTTTACTACTTCTAAAGATTTTCACAAAGTTATAATAGCTCTATTATTGAAGGAGGCATTCTTAAAAATCTCTTGATTTTGAAAACATACCTGGCTTTTACTAAAACAGTTATTCCTTAAAATCTATTTATTTGATAAATAAGCATTTCAACAGCAACGGTGTTCTAAAATTACACTTTTAATTTGTTTCAAACCAAGTGTTTTGAGGATAGCTTGAAAATGCATTTACTTTTGAAAGCGTTGTCTGTAACTAATTACATCAACAGTTTTGCTATAAAATTACTTACATAAAAATTAAAAATGAGAAAATACTAGTTTTCAAGCATCTAATCTAATTTAGTCTTTCAAAAGGAAATCTTACTATATGATCTATCTCAGAAGAAATGTGCAGTAGACTAGATGTGCATTGGTTTGTTACCTGTCATACAGCATAAGGAGGGAATGAATGTCAGAGTCATAAAATTTTGAGTTTCTGTTATATGGTTCATGGATAATTATGTGTAGCATTACAGAAAAGGAATTAAAATATATCACACATCTTTCTAATAAATAGTTTTTTGTCTGCCTGGGATGTTTTAATGTGTACCCGGAGAAGATATTTCTTTTCACGTTCAGAACATGAATTAATAAATAAGCATGAGAATTTTTTCTTAAGCTGAAGACAGTCTACTTAATGCTGTGAAATCAGAGATGCTGTATGCATGTAAACATGCATGGGAAACATAAAAAATATTTTCAGAAGTATTTGATATTGTGTAGAAGTGAACATCCTGCTTTGGTAGAAGTGGAATTTTTGTTGTTGTAATGCACTGTCTTGTTTCTAACTAGGTTTAATGATATCCACGTACCTATTCGCCTTGAGTGTGTCAAATTTGCAAGTCATTGCCTTATGAACCATCCCGACCTAGCAAAGGACTTAACAGGTATCAGTTTTATTGTAACATTAAAATACTGTTTAAAGTCTCCTGGAGAAGTCAAGAAGACCAGTTGTAGTTCTAAGTAATGCTGTCAGATGTTGTGGAGGACCTAACTGATGTTGGAGTTTTAAGTCAAAGTCCCTGCCTTCAGTGTTGCTTCTCAGGCTGAGGGGATTGTACACAGAGAATGCCTTAACCAGAGATCTCTCTCTCCCTCTCATACAGTAGTTACATTCCCAGCTCCTGCTGAAATTAAGCACCATGGGAGCAGGTAAAGACAGTCTGCCTAACCTAATGGTCCTGGCATTTATGAATTAGAGTGCAGAGGTGAGACTTAAGTTCCACAAAGCTGAAATGTTTAAGTCTTATACAGCCACTGTCTGAAATGTGTAAACAGTCCTCGTAGCTGTGACCACAGCTTCACAGGTCCACCTCCTTCAGATCAAACACAGCCTGTAATTCAAGACCTCTGTAGGAAGTAGGCAACTGGCATCAATGGAAACATTTAGTATTTGCTGCTCCTCATGTCTTAATAAAAAAAAAGTGTAATTAATGAGAATTGGTTGATTTTTTTTTTTTGGAGACTGTGTCTTCCCCTGTAGTAAAAACTACTTGTGGTTTTTTTGAGGCAATATCATTGTCTAATTGGCCTAAGGAGGGAGTTTAAAGGACTGTAAAGTGCATGGGATTGCTCTCCTGCTTGCTGAGCATTTGTCAAATTGGACACAAAAAGAGACAGGCTGGAGTCATCCTGTAGTTGCAGTGTTATCCAGAGATGAGCTCAGTTGGTTGGAGCATGGAATGCCACAGTCGTAGGTTTGATCCCCATATGGGCCATTCACTTAAGGGCTGGATTTGATGATCCTTGTGGGTCCCTTCCAACTCAGAATATTCTGTGATTCTGTACTGTTAAGCCAGCTTAAAAAAACTGAAAGTTTCTGGGTCCTTCCTTAATGGAATGGTAAAAATATTTTCCTTTTTGATTATCAGAATTATATTTTCAATATTTCTTTTTTTTTTTTTTACCTTGTGGAAAGACTTTGTGCCCCCTCTAATGGTATCCTCTGGGAAATGTAATTTTGCTTGCCCCTCCTCTCTCTCCCCACAGTGCTTATCAAAGTCAAATTGTTGAAAAATTTCTCTGGCTCAGTGGTATTGGAGACCAGAATTGTTTTGTGCAATGGCAGTATTTTTCATTTGTTTTGGTTTATGTTCCTATGAAACAATAGGTTTTTTAAAAAAGGCTTATTTGGATTTAAAATTTCATAACGTCCATAACTGCAAAGCATTATTTTGGAATGTGCTCTTTTGACACTTGGGCTGATTACCAGTAATGTTAATGGCCAGTATTTCAGATAAGACTTGAAAGTTTTCACTGGTCATTGAACAGTGATAAGAGAACAGTAACCTCTGGTTACTTCAGAGTAAAAAAACTCTAACTTTACTTTACTTTTACTTCAGAGTAAAGTTTGAATTTGCAAAGTTTTCTTAAGTCCTCAGTGTTGCACTGATGTATGCAGTGTACTGCAATCTTAACTTCTGTGTGCATGTTCCTACCCTTTTGTGCTTTTAAAATAACCTAAAATACAGCTAAAAAGATAAATGAACTTTGCAAATTTATTTGCCAGCTTTCTAAAATGACAATAGGTAGCTAACAAGTTTGACACCTAAAAGCAGAAGTTTTAAAGTGTTGATAGTGTAAAATTAATGGTGTTAGCAAATAAGTAGCAGTGTGCCCAAATAATCTAGAAAAATTGTTTTAAGATGGATAAACTAGGATGTGTCTAAGTAGGCTTTATAGTTTGAAGTATCTCTTGATTTGTCCCTGCTTACAATGCTTACATGGCTCATCCTCTTGAGTATTCCTGGAGCAGGTGAACTAGATTCCTTGTGAAAAATATGTAAGTTGTGAACAGGAGTGCAACTAATGTGCTCTAGGAGCCAAAGGGGATTGAGTCTGCAGGAAGAGAGTAGCCTCTAGCCTAACATAAGGGCTTAAAATGTATATAGTGTGGTTAGCAAGTTCTCAAGCAGTATCTATTCTACTCTACAGATCCAGTCCTGGTTGTCTACAATAGTTGCTAATGTGTACGTAGTGTAACTACTATAAGAAATAATTAAAAAAAAAAGTAACCACATAATTCTTATTTCAATAATGACAGTAATATAAGTATTTGATATTCTAAGCAAATGTGAAGTTTTACTGACATTCCAGTTAGTCTTGGAGAATACTATTTGTTTCTCATTGCTGATGATTCAAACAAGAAAATATTTTTTCTGTTTCTGTCTAGTGAGGAAAGTAGCTGAAGTTGTATACTTACACTTATTCATTTTTTCCCTCCAGAATATCTGAAAGTAAGGTCACATGATCCTGAAGAAGCCATACGGCATGATGTTATAGTATCCATAGTTACTGCTGCTAAAAAAGATCTTTTGCTTGTCAATGATCACCTGCTTAATTTCGTCAGAGAAAGGACACTGGACAAGCGGGTAAGACATAATTAGCATTAATAATGGCTGTGTGTTATAATTCTAAACTGTACTATTCAGCTTTCTTAAAATCAGCACTTCTAACAAATGCTATACTGATTTTAAAATTACAAATGAAAACCGATATAATGCAAAAACTTTTGAAGCAAACTATTTAGTGAGGTAGCTTCTTCCCATAACTAGAATGCTACATTTTTCATTGTGCTGTATTTTATTTAAGGTGGTATGATTTAAATAATTAAATTGGCTGTAACACAACAACTGTTGTTCCAGTTGTCCAGTTCTAGTAAAACTTTTAAGTCAAAGAAGACCCTTGTAAAACATTCTAGCATTTTTCTTAAAAAAATTTTCAAACAGGTTTCAGAATGTATTGTATTTATTATAGATTACCTGCTTTTAATTAGATCATTGAAAGACTGCAAATCAGTGTAGTAGCTTTCAAATTTGAATAGTCTTGAATTTTAGTTTAGCTATATTGCATTATTTGGTAAAATTTATGATGTTTGCTGCCTCTTTTAAAACATCGTAAACAGGTTTGTTGGTGGCAAACTTTTAAAATTATCGCCTAATTTTTTTTTTTATTTGGTGACATGCTTTTTCTTGTTGCAGCCATAACACAATCGCAGATACAGAGTGTGAGAAAGAGTGTTGGCTTAAATCTGTAATAATTCTAAATTCAAGAGGCATACTTACATGGTAGTAACTGGTGTTGAAAGGTTTAGTGTAATAGATATGATGCAACATATGTCCTGATGAGAAACTGTTGCACTTAGAACTCAATTTAACTTTTTTGCAAATTAAGTTATGTTATTTTGATGTTGGATATGAAATACCTAACAAAATTCTGCAGTCTTTTCAGTTTTGAGTTTTGAACTGCTAAACTGGCTGCTATTTCTTTTTCCCAAGTGGAGAGTGAGGAAGGAAGCTATGATGGGACTTGCACAGATATACAAGAAATATTCATTGCAATCAGAAGCAGGAAAAGAAGCTGCAAAACAGATATCATGGATCAAAGATAAACTGCTACATATATATTATCAAAACAGTATTGATGACCGGTAAGCTAGTCTTAAAAGCTGGGTGATTCAGTGACTAAGTGTTATAACTTGTTATGAAGATTTGTTTTTCCTTTGTGCTCCAGTGCTGATGAGAAAGAGGAATCTTGATAATCCTGTACATTTTGATTCAGTGCATAATCTTGAATATAGCTGTAGCCAAATGTTGTCCTGTGTTGTTTTCTTCTACTTTATTTTTTTATTTCTTATTTTAAGGCCAAAAATGGTTCTAAAGGGTGAGATATATTGGAATATTTCAAAAGTTTTAGCTGTACTTTGCCCCTGCTTCTGTAAAGGGGATTTTTGTTTACATTTCAGTAACTTGTTAATTTTTATGTTAAAATTTAGTAAGTAAACTTGCTTAAATGATGTTGATTTAGATGTGTGTTGTTCCTGTATGTTGTAAAGATAGCACGTGTAGTGACAATAGGCAAACCATCTTACTCTGCAGAGAATTAGATTTCTGTAGTACAGTAGTTGTGAATTAGAACTGTGTCCTGGATTTATGGTGAAAGCAGTGCCTCTGTCATACTTTGTAGCCTTCTATATGGTTGTTGGTATTGAAAAATAGATCGTTGCACATGGGGAACTAGTTTGGGAACAAGTCTGCCTTGGCTAATCAAGGTCATCGTGTTGGCTTTGGAAACAAGCCTTTGCAGCATGTTGAGATACAAATGGCATTGCGAACTCATACAAGTCTTTTCAAAAATTCAAAACCTCAAAAAGTTTTCTTCAAAACAAGTATTTATTTTATGGTACCCTGAAAGTGGACTGTCTGTATCTTTAGGTCCAGTCTTACCCACTGACATTTTTCTTAGACTTTTTAAACTAGCTCGGTTTGGGTTTTGATCACCTGCTCCAACTGTGCACAAGGAATTTTGTTTTCTTTTCCAGCATAAACATACATGACTATTTTTTTACCTGTTTGCTCCATTCTATTAATACTGATCTCAGTACTGGACCTCAGTCCTGGCCTTGGTACTTAGGAGTGCAACATGGGCTTGGTTTCCCTCTTTTTTTTTTTTTTTTTTTTTCCTTCTCCGTCTTTTCTAGGTAACTGTCAGGCCCAAACCTCTCTCTCCTCTTGTTTCCAAATAAGGAGCTTCATGGTACACAGAAGCTTTTAATAATTCCTTTGGGAATATACCTGCATTTTTATTGCCGAAGCAAAAACATGGGATAAAGTCAGCCCATGGGGAAGGGGCCAGGGAAGGGTGGAAGGAAGTCAGCTCCTTCTAATTAGTATCTGAACTCTCCTTCTGGGCTTCATGATATTGTGTGATATAATCAACATGATTTTTTTTTTTTTAATAAGTATTAGTAGTAGTAGTATTATTTTAGGGCAATTAATTTGGGTCAATTAATGAATTTACCCCAATACTGACTCGTAATGAAATTAAATGATAACATTGGGTTGATAATTAATATCTTTCTCCAAAATTGTTTGGTTTCTTCTAGATTAATACATCTGATTTTGATAATGTCATTTGTTAAATCTCCTGCTGCCAGCATTAACATTGCATTTTCTATAATGATAAATTTGTTTAATTTATGCTGAGTTATGTCAGATAACTTGACCTTTAGGTTTTTGAATATGCAACAACTGATGTCTAGATAGGTTTGAGAATTTTTGAATTGATGTTTCAACAATTCCAGGCCATGTTCTTCCTGCACAGTTTAAGTTTCTTAATCCTGTCTTTCAGGTTACTTGTTGAACGCATTTTTGCTCAGTACATGGTCCCTCATAACTTGGAAACAAATGAACGAATGAAGTGTTTGTACTACCTTTATGCAACGCTGGATTCAAATGCTGTGAAGTACGTGCTGCTTTTTACTACTTGCAAAATAGTTTTTAATAGAAATGTTATTGTAAGTTAGTTCTGAATTGTTATGAGTAGCCTACGTCAGTGGACAGAAATCATTTACAAACTATTAGAAAACAGAATGTAGAAATAGCATCTATTTTTCAAGTGAGATTTTGAAAAAACCATAAACTGGTAGGGTGTTTTCTAACAAGATGCAGTACATTACAACCATAAACAGCTAAAAAAAGTAGTGTCAAAGATCTGGAAAGAAGCTTGAGTACATGTCAGTCTTCTTATGTCTACAAAGAGATAACACAGATATGGTAGATCCGCCATATCTATCCTATCAGATATTATCTGACAACTTCTCAATTAATGTACTACTTGTTGCAGCAGCCAAGATGATTTAAGAATGAGAAGAAATTACTTGTTTGTCTTTCCTCTGTCTGTATGCATTTTAATTATTATTACATTAGGTGCCTTCTCCAGCTTAAAATGGGTCCGTGCACGTGAATTTGACTAATAACAGTTAAACTGCTGTAATGTTCACAAATTGATTCGTTTTAGATGGTTTTACTTTATTTTTCGTGTAGTGGTACTGAGTCACTTGGAAATCAAATGTAGGGGTTTTCTTTCCCATGAAAGAGACTAGAAAAGGCTTTGTATGTGAAAGAATGCCTTAAAAGATCCCAAAGCCTTCCAGTACTAAACTGATATTTGAATCCCCTGAATTTCTTGTATTGCCTGTCCGAAGATGTGACAACTATAAAAAACTAAAATTATGAATAATATATTAAAAATAAAAAGGTTACTGTTCCAGTAATTCTTAGTGTAGGCTAAATGAAAATGCAGAATGGATTCTTTTCAGTACTTGTCATTTCAGGCAACAAGTAACTTCTGAATTCTACAGTTTTTGTATGCAGCAGTACTCATTTTAAAGACATAGCCTGTTCACTTATTAATATATAACTTAATTTTTTACTTGTGGATTCTGTAAGTTTTTTAAATGCGGCTGTGGCCTTTATTATATGGCTCACTATTCCTGGAAGGTGTGCTAATTTTCTATTTTGTTGGGTATCTTTCATGCATCTCTTATAAGCTTAATCATGTCCACTTTTCACAGTTTATTGATCTAGTAGCTGCTTCCTGTCTGCAAGAAAAACATTGTTTTGGTGATAAAAATCTTGAACATCTGCTTTAACCTACTTCTTGGAGTGTTTTTAGAAGAGTGATTTCAGGGTTGTACGAATGAGTTCTTAATGGACCAGAGATTAGTTACTTCCTCCTTCTTTGAAAGGCAGTGTACATGAGCATCTGAAATGAAACTTGCTTCAAAATCTCACTTTGTTCCAGTCTAATATGACCAAGTAAATTTTCCATATCGTCCTACTAGGAAACATTTAGCCTTTGCTCACACAGCTGTGAAAGTTTAGGTGATAAGTACATTTCTGAGTCTGAAATTGAAAAGGCTGTAAAGACTTGTTTTTAACAGTTGTGTTATTCATTGAATAGATAATTCTGACAATTCTTTTAATTTTTTTCTATTTTTAGAGCATTGAATGAAATGTGGAAATGTCAAAATCTGCTACGACATCAAGTAAAGGATTTAGTTGACCTAATAAAACAACCCAAAGTGAGTTCAACTTATCTTTATTCCCCAGTGAATATGTAGTTTTAGTTAATGTACTATTTTTTAATTCCATTTGTTTGGCTATCTCAAGCTTATTTTTAATAGCAGATTGAAAATATTGTGAAAGTTATCTGATACTCCATTAGACTACATTTGCTGTAGGAAAATTTTGTTTGTAAAATTGAAGAGAAAAAGGGGTATTATAGAAATTTCTAAAATATTTTGCCAGTCATTTAATACTAAAATATTTTCTCCCAGTGTTTGACTTACATCTTGCCAGGACTGTTCTGGCTTTTGAAACGGGGTAAAACCAGCACATTATTTTTGACTTAATCAAGTAATTAAGAAAAAGTACCTACATACTCTTAACTTGTTATTTTATGTGTGATTAGTAACTTTGAAGAAATTGGAATATTTTTGTCCCAACAGGTTACTCATTTCTCTTCCCTCTCAGAAATTTCTTAAATATTGTATTGGAGATACTAGACTACAACAAATTTGCTCAGAAGGAAAAATGAAAATTTATTGAGCATTTAGGATATTCTCATAAAGTGAATTTCAATTTGTTTTAGTTTAATCTATGTTCATACTCATGTTTGGGGTAGGGAAATTATAAAATTAAATTCTTGATATGGTTTGGAATATAATTAGAACTTGGCTTTAATGCTAGAAGTCTAATCTGGTGCTTTTTTGACAGAAATAATATAGATTAGAAAGTGTTGCAGTGCTCAAATTCCTATGTGTCTGTGGGTGTGATTTTTATTTTCTGTATGTGTATATAGTCGAACCAAGGTAAATTTAATGATTATCCATTTGCTGGAATTACCTGAACCAGGAAGAGTGAGTAGCTATGTGGTTGGATTATCTAATGGACCTGCTTAGAAATGCTAGTGTCTTGCCAACAGAGAGAGACTGCAGTGAAATTAATAATTTTGACTTAATGCATTTAAAACATGCTGTAATGTATTAAATTCTAAGTGCAGTAAAGGCTGGTACAACAGTACTTCACTGTATTTTGGTGACTTCATTGAAATGCTTTTCATGTACTGTTTAATGGTCTTTGGTGTAGGTTAAGTACATTTATGCATTTAATACCTGAGTTAGTTCCTTGATACTTTCTGCTTTTCAGCTGAAAGTGGAATTTCAACTTTTCCTTTTGTTTTCAGGGAGTTGTGAAAGTTCTTTCTCAGTTGTAAAATATCAAATATGATACGGAATTCAGCATGAAGGTTTTGATGCCAGCATAAGCATTGCATTCAAGGCTGCGCATGCTTTTGGCATGTTTGCATTTGTCCATCTGGATTTTATCCTATTTTTTGCTCTTAGATGCTAGTTCTCTATACGTGAATATTCTCTTGAATAACAAGACTACATGGGATAATTTAGAGGGCTTGTGATAGTTTGAGGTGGCTTTGCAGGCAGCAAAACAGTTTTGAGTTGGGGAATTTTATTTAGTTTAGTATGTCAATTTACATGAACTTTTACTTATTTATTCTGGTGTTGAGAAATAAAAGCAAGCAAATGAACACTTTAAAAAACAGCATTCAGCTTCCCTGTTCCCATTCCTCTCTCTTCCCTGCTCTGTAGTCTCCAGGCTGCTCGCCACATTCTGTCCCTTTGATGAGGGGATGGCAGCACAGGGTATGTGGGTCAGAGCATAGTGGTTTTCTTCCTGCTGCTGCATCTTGTTTCTTACCCAGTGCTTCAGCAGGGGTTTCTCCACTGGCCACAGCCCCTTTAAAGTCATACTTTCTCCAGTATCTCCTATCTCCATCTCCTGCTTTCTCAGATGCACCACAGGCTCCTGTGATTGAAGTTCTGGTGTGTGGTGGGTTGGTTCATTTGTTGCGGAGCTGGCTGGAAGTGACTTTGACCAGCACAGGGCAGTCCTCACTTCTTTATACAGAGGTCACCCCAGCAGCCCTTTGTTACCCCAAAACTTGTTCATTATTCCCAGTGCAGATGCTTAGCTATTTTCACTTTTTTTTTTGTGGTGCTCTTGTATGTTTATTTTGAATCATTGTGTTTGTGATAAGACTGCATTTTCATAACAATAAACTGGAGGGGCATACAGGCCAAGTGAAAGTCTTGAGACAAATATCCATTAGCCATTCAGAGCTATGTAAACATTGTTTTCTTTCAGGAAACAAAACTGAAATTACGTAGTAAGCTTTTAGAATATGACTTTGTGTGCTTTTTCACTTTGGTCTGATTTCTTCATTTAATCATTGTAGCTTAGTAGTTTTGTTCTCCTGTAGTTGTTGTCCCTGTGCCAAGTGTAAGCATTCTGAGAGCTTTTAGAGATAAAGAGGAATAGGACGAGAAATAGTGTACAAAGGTTGCCACAAAGAACCTTTGATTAGGTAGTAAGAAAAAAAAATTGCAGTAAGGGTGATCAAATATGAGAACAAGTAGCCCAGAGATGCTGTGAAATCTTCATCCTTGTAAATATTTAAAATGCAACTAGAAGTTTGCCTAAAGCAAAACCTGATCCTGCTTTGAGTAGGCAGTTCACCCGGGTGACCTAAAGTTGTCACTGCCAACCCACATTATTCTGTAACTATGAATCTTTGAACTTCCCAGTCTACCTTTCTGCCGCTGACTGAAACTCTACAGACATCCTTCTTTTTTCCTCTTCAGGGTGTCCTCAGACAAAGCACTATTGAGGAGGCTGAAAACGTGTTAAGAAACTTTTTATTGCTGTTCGTCACAATTTCTCTTGACTTAAGACAGAAGGGATGTCAAACTTGCCTTTAAGACAAGTTACTTTTCTGAAGAGTGAAAGCATAAGTCATAGCTCCTCTTGTTTTCTCCTTCAGCAGTGGTACACAGCTAAATAAAATACATAACCTTGCCTGTTCATATGTGGAAAAGTGGGTGAATGCTGTTTTGTGTCTGTTAGAGTATAATCTTCATTTGCTGCAGATGAATGCAAGATAATGTAGATCAAGTGCCACAGTAGATTTTCTAAAAAGAAATGTTTCTTAAACTTCTTCGATCTGTCATAATTGAATAGAGTTATAGTACTGCAAGTTAATACTTCTGCCTCAGGTTATTTGATGTTTGGCTGAATTATTAGTAGTTTGCTCAATCTGTTTTAATGGGAGCTTTAGCCAGTACTTGAAGGCTTAGTGAGTATTAGGAGACCAGTGAAGATGAAAGAAACTCCTCAGTACAATTTTTGGTTTCCTCCTGAGTAACAAGAGGTTCGAATACGGAAAGTCTGTATCTGTTGACATCATTACTTGAATCCTGTAAATGATATCTGATTTCTGTCTTTTATAATTTTTTTGTCTGAACGTGTGAGTTCAGCTGTGACAGCTAAGAGCCCTGAAAATGACGGCATTCTTCTGAGACTACACACTACAGAAATAGCCCATTCATGCTGTTCATAAGTTATATGGTAGATTGAAAAGTAATAAAAGTATTTTACATAACTGATGCTGTAGGGATGATCTAGCTTTTACTTCCTGTGTCTACATTGAGTTTGCAGTGATGGTTTTTGATTTCTAACACACGGATGTGTTAGCAGAACGGATGCTGACTTGTTGTTAAAGCAGTCTGGAATCTTCCTCACTCAATATTCAAATGGAAATAAATAATGTAAAATTTTTACTTAATCTGTTTTTCTTTTGTGACTTGCAGACAGATGCCAGCAGTAAAGCTATATTCTCAAAAGTGATGGTTATAACAAGTAAGTCAGTAAAAGTATTTGCAAGGTCTAAAAATTACAGTTGAACTATATTGCTTTCTTGCTCTAAAAATCGTTTGGGGTAAGTTTATAAAAAGACATTTTGCAGCAGATAAAATTTAAAGCAAATCATGATAAAAGTGATGCAGCAATATGCTTTTAAGAATGAAGGCAACTCTAAGCAGAATTACTCTCTTACTGTAAGAAGTCATCAGTCATGAAGCTTATCACATAGCATTTTGGCTGCATTGCGGACTAATTCAAGGCCCAGATGATCTAGGGTGTTAATGTCTATTTTAGCTTTTATTATAGAATATATATTCATAGATATTAACTAAACAACTAAGCTATGTACTAAGCTACCTGTCTTTTGAGGTTTTGGTATTGTAAATGTCTTTGGGTGAATGCAAAAGAGTTTGAATTTCAATAGCAAGGAAAGCACTTTGAAAACGGAAGAACTTCTCTGTAAGCTGAACTACTGACAAAGAAATACCCGCCAACCCAAAAGCAACACTTTCAGTTCCCCAGGCCCACCATGCCAATAGCGTTAAAACCAGTATGAAGAAAAACTTGCTTTACAATTCTGAAAATTTGTTTTCAAACCCACGTTTAAGAAAAAAATGCCATCTCTTCTGGCAAAAAAATATACTACATAACACTATGTACATTTTTGAAAAAAGGTGGAGGAAAAAAATGAACCTTGCTGCTTCGTTGGCCATGATCCCAATCCTTTTTTGATCAGTTTGTATTTTTTCTGATACTTTTAGTTCTGGGTTGCATTTAAAAAAAAAAATCAATACAGCAAAACAAATTCATAATAGAACTTGTTCTGAACTAACTATCCTGTAGTCCTACACCACATTCCTTACCAGCTTTGCTTAACACTGGCTGTACCAAAAATATGAAGCATCTTAAATAGTAGACTAACCTTCTGCCAATAAATTGCCTTGCTATAATATAAAATGTAAATATAAAATGGGGAAGTAGTTTAAGAAATGTGTTATAATTGCCTTTTTTTTTTTAGTGTTTTAAGCTGTTGTAAAACTTATGCTTACTTAAGGGATAATTTAGCAAAAATACCCATTTGATGTTTTTCACACTTGTTACATCAGGTGATCTATATACAGAGTATATTTTGCTGTGGAGTTTAGGCTTTGCAGTCTGAGGTCAACTTCAGCTGTTAGTAATGTTTTTAGCAAGAACAGCTAGACTTGTTGAAAAATGAGTGTGAAGGGTGAGGAAAGCAAATAGCCAGGGGAAATTGATAGAAATTTGTGTCCTCATAGATATGTCTGTACATTTTGAGGTGTTTTATGGTTTGGTTTTTTTGTGTTTTTTCTTTTTGTTTGTTTGTTTTTGGTTTTGTGTGGTTTGTATGATGTTCCAAACTTGTGTAATTTACAATACATAAATAGTGATTTATTTTGTTTATTTAAAGGAAACCTTCCTGATCCAGGGAAAGCTCAAGACTTCATGAAAAAGTTCACACAAGTTCTAGAAGACGATGAAAAAATAAGAAGTCAGTTAGAAATGCTTGTTAGTCCAACGTGTTCTTGCAAACAGGCTGAAGGATGTGTGGTAAGAATTGCTCTTAAAGTGTGAATATTTTTGGAATAGAATTGGTTAGAAATTTAATTGCAACTTATATTTCAGAGGGAAATAACAAAGAAGTTGGGCAATCCAAAGCAACCAACAAATCCTTTCCTGGAAATGATAAAATTTCTTCTTGAGAGAATTGCTCCTGTGCACATTGATACTGAATCCATCAGGTAGTTTTGTGTGTGTGTGTGTGTTGTCAGCCATAGATCACAGGGTTTGAAATTGGGGTTTCTTTGCCTTTAAGCACAAGCAGTAATGGACTGGGTGGGTGTGGCTTAAGGCTTGGTGACCTGCAATGTCTTCTTCTGTTTCAAGTTGTATAGGGGTTTTTGTGTCCTTGTCCAGAATGTAGTCACAGAAATAACTGCAGTGTTATTCAACATAGCTGCAATGACCCATCAGTAAAAGTGGATGTATTGCTGATGGACAAAGCATGGTTTGTGACCAGCTGACTTATTTTAAAATAAATTTCTGTCCAGATTATTCAGCTGAAACTTTCCACCCAGAATATTAGCTCAGAGTGACATAAACAGCAATGTAACTGAGGAAGTAAATATTATGGTGGTGAGGCAGCAAGACTTAAAGGAAGAGTAAGCCAATGAAGTTATGGGTGGGGGGGGGGGAAGTAATTGCGGAATTAANNTAACTAACAGCAGTATTTGAAATAAGCCTTACTGTCAAGAAGAAATATGCAGGAGATAGGTCTTGTAAATTTTGTAAATTTGTCATCAGCTCTTAGCAGAATTGTTAAATGGTTATTTTTTTTCTTCTTGGTTAGAGACTAAGGATTGTAAACAGTTATTTTCCATCAGTTATTAAGAAGCTGTAGTGGTTTGTAACCTCACCATAATTCTTATTGGATTTGTTGCTTGTAATTCTCAAATTGTTTTCTTATTTTGGTCATCTTCTAGAGTAATTTGTATGTAGTTCTTAATTCATGATGGATAAATATTTTCTCATGTAATGCTTCATAAGCTTTGTTTTGGATAGGAGATGAGGGCAACCAGATTATGTATGTAGTTGGAATATTTGTTTTATAATCTTATGTTTTTAAAAAGTTGCTTTAATAAGATTATATCTTAAACTTGTGAAAACAGTCATACATGGTGGAATTGCAGTAACTACAAGGACGTGTTTTGTTTTCCTTTTCAGTGCCCTTATCAAGCAAGTGAACAAGTCTATAGATGGAACAGCTGATGATGAAGATGAGGGTGTACCTACTGACCAGGCAATCAGAGCAGGTCTTGAATTGCTGAAGGCAAGTATAGTCCTGGTGGTCAGTGAGCATGGGAAATTTCACAAACAACTTAGTTAAAACAAATTTTTAATTAGCACTTACTACTTTCAGTCGTAAGCGTGTGGTACCTATCCGGAAGAACCCGGTTTGTTTTTTTGTTCTTTATGCTCATCTTATGTGGCAGATAAATAAGGTTATTTTAAAAATGATTTAGAAGCTTTTCTGGAAGCCAGAAGTAGTTGCCTGTGAGAAAGTAGCAGCTGAGTTTTGATTATTAGAGCATGAATTCAGCGATTTGTAAATATAGTTGTGCTACTTTTGGAACTGTACTTGTGTATCAATACAACACTGTGGTTCTTCTGTGTTCCATGTAAATTGGGGTCTTACCTATTTCAGCTATGAGTAATCTTTGAGACTCAGCTAACTGCAAACTACCATCAAGTAGTCCAGCTGGGGGTTGACTTCAGAGGCCTAAAAATCTAAAGGACTCCCATGCTGAAGTTTTCAGAGTATTTTAGATCAACTAAGGACTGAATAGATGCTCCTGAAAAGGTGTGGCTCTTCATCCCGACGTGCAAGTGTAGGTAAAAGTTCAGATACTTAGTAGCACACGAATGATTCTGAGTAAGAAAGAATGAATCATGTTGTGAAGGACTATATACTTGAATGACGGCTTCCAAGTCAGTACTTATATATTTGTATGAACTGGCATGACACATTTAAGAAGAGGAATAAGACTGCCCTGAAGAAAGCAGTCTATATATACATCCTGAGAATAATATAGAAAGGAGAAATATAGAAGTCCAGCCTTGAGAATGCCATGCAATGAAGTGGGGAGGAAGGTAACTTGGTTAAAATAGAAAACTGCATATGAAGAAGTTTCTAGATTTTGAGGATTGTTTCTCTGCCATGGCTCAGAACATTATGTGGAACGAGGCTAATAATCAACAGCCACTTAAAAACAAAGACCAAATTTCAGGGAGGATCAGTTGAGGGTTTCTTTACTTTATTTCATTTTTTTTAACATGGGAGGACTGTCATACTTGAAAACAATCAAATCCAAGAATCTGAAGGAGAGGTACAGAATCTGCTAAGCTGCTGTGGAAAGCTTGAGGGACTAGAGACCCTATTGGGTATGTCTGTGTTGCTATTTTAGAGATAGGAATTTCACTTCAGAGCAGAATCAATTCTTCCCCTGAGGAAACAAACATGAAGTCTTGGAGGCACACAAGCTGGATTCCTTTCAGAGGAACAAAATTGAGATGGGCTTCAGAAGCACATGTTGTGTTGCAGTGGCTAAAGTGGATTTAGTCAGTCTAAAAATACTCTGAAGTAAAACTCCTGAAGCATGAATATTGCTTCCTTAGCATCACTTGCGTTTCTCTTAAGACCCGCTCCTGCTGTAACCCAGTACTTGCTAATGTAGATGTAGCCACTGAGAAGTACATATTCAGAAAAATAGGAGAAGAAACTGAGACTGGGGAAACAAATTACATCTAATGAGATCCTATATTAAGACAGAGAACATTAGGAGGTACTAAAAAAAAAAGAAGAGAAATGTGTATCATGGGTCAAAACCAGTGAGAGTATTATAAATATTCCAGTATGGAAGTGAAAAATTACTCTTGATGAACTGTCCTAATATAAGTGGACCTTTAAAAAATGTTAACATGGCTTTCATCATATTTTGGCAGGTGCTTTCGTTTACGCACCCTATCTCATTTCATTCGGCTGAAACTTTTGAATCTCTCCTCGCTTGCTTGAAAATGGATGATGAAAAAGTGGCAGAAGCTGCATTACAAATTTTTAAAAATACAGGAAGTAAAATTGAAGAAGACTTTCCTCACATACGATCGTAAGTTGTATGTCTTACTCTGAGCAGTGACCTTTGCTGTTTAGGATTTTGGAAGTTCTCACTCTTACTTTCTGTAACTGCTGTAGCATTATCCTGCATTCTTTTGGAAGAAAGTATAACTTACTTCCAAAAAGAGATTTTGGAAGACTTTGAAATGTAGTGCTTTTTGAAGAATGGAACTGAAATGAATATACCCAAAGTAGTGACAGCTGGTATGCCACTGATTCCACTATACTTTATATTGTTGCCCTTCAGAATTACTTATTCTTTCCTAAATTATATATATATATGCTGTGTAAAAACATTCTCTGCAATTTAATGGTGATATGTAGGCAAAAATATTTCCAGAAGAATGTTTAGTAACCTGTGAAGATATAAATGCCTGTTTTACCATGTGATATTTTATCAACAAAAACTAGGGTTTTTTTGCTTGCAAGTTATGGAAATAAAATTGTTTCTTCTTTTTTTGAAGAAATTACCCAAACAAAAACAATTAGCACTTTTGCAGAAGTGCTGTGTTTTTTATATGTATATATGTACTTTTTTGCTAGTTTGATGTTTTGGAAGATTTTCAATTTGTGAAAAGGTACTTATCTCTTTGTCTATTTGTTTTGTTACACAACTGTTTAGTGCTCTGCTTCCAGTGTTGCATCATAAAGCTAAAAAGGGACCCCCTCGTCAAGCCAAGTATGCTATTCACTGCATCCATGCAATATTTTCCAGCAAAGAAACTCAGTTTGCACAGATATTTGAGGTAACATTAAATATTTAGGTTACTTTTTACTGATCTTTTATATTGCACATGTAAGGGACGTAGTTGTGAGTTGTAGCAGATTTAGGACATATGTTTTTCCCCTCTCCTTTTGTTCTTATATGGTTTTGGCCTGAAGAATGGTAGTAGAGGGTGTTCTTGTATCTCATGATTCATCATGTTTAGGGTTATATATTTTAAGAGATGATGGAGTGAAACCAAGTGTTGGGCTATGTACTAGAACCATGAACTATTTATGGAAAGAGGAACCATACACTACTCCTTACCCCTGTTGAAAATGGTCAAAATTATTTAAATGGTTGCAGAAATTATGGAAAACTGAATTGTGGTAAAGACTAAATAAATTTTATAGCTATAACTGCAAACGTACTTTTTAGTTAGTGCCCATCAGCCTCTTATCTTGAAAGCTGAATCATACTGTGTTACTGGAGTTGCTATCTTGAGATCTAGTTCTCTCACAAGAAAATAGGCTTTTTAATCCATTGTTTCCTAAAAGGTCATGCTTGAGCTGTCACTTTTTGAACTATTCAGAGGTGATAAATATTTTGTCTGTCATCTTGATGTTTCCTCTGAGTTGAGGGAGACTTGTTGGATTGGTGAATATATCTTTAAAATTAAATAATCAATAGTTCTTTTAAAATTGTATTTCTGAAATAGACATGGACAACTTGGTACAAAGCTGTTGTTCCCATCCTCAGTAAGACACAGATTATATCAGTAATACCTGAATTTGTTGCCTTTTTTTTAGCCACTGCATAAAAGTCTGGATCCAAGCAATTTTGAGCACCTCATTACGCCGTTGGTTACTATTGGCCATATAGCCATGCTTGCACCTGACCAGTTTGCTGCCCCTTTGAAATCTTTGGTTGCTACTTTTATTGTTAAAGATTTGCTAATGAACGATAGGGTGAGTATTTTTAAAACCTTGTGTTAAGAGTATGCTTTTCCTGTAGTATCATACTCAGCAAGTACTTGGGAAAGTATTTGGCATGCTGGTTCTACTTTTTGTATATGGTTGTCTTTTGATTTCCTCATGTAGTTTGAGTCCATTGAAAACCCACGGTACAGGACAGGAGAGTTCTACTTATTTGGGATTCTTACAGAAGTGATGAGCTGCATAGCACGACATTTGATCACTCGTGACTTGGCTTGGGTTGAAAAGGGGAAAATTGTTATGACTTCACTCTGTTTCTTATCTTGAGTGAGTTAGCTGTGATTCTTAGAAAGTATAATACATTTGAAATTAAAATACACTATTGGAATGGAAGACTGAATTTTAATTTTTTGAACACTTTTGTATTGATTATAAAGTGATTATAAAGTCAAAAATGAACTCGTGCATTGTTAGAAATTGCTTAGGGAAAGATACACTGTCTAAAACAGTAAAATGTGTGTGAAGTTCCGGTCTACTGGATATGGAAAAACTAGAAGTGACTTTCAAAGCAATGGCTATTACACTCTAAAGGAATACTTTTCAGGTAACAACAACAACAAAAAATCCGTTTACTAATCTTAAATTTGCTAATACTTGGATAGTGATGTATCTCACTTCTATAGTAGGAGGCATAAAGCTGATCAGGGAGTGCTGCTGTATTGTTTTCAGAAGTGAACAGGAAAGAGGAGGTTACAAGTTCTACTGAAGAGTAACAGTGGTGTAACAAATGTAACATTTGGTTTAGCTTCCAGGAAAAAAGACAACAAAACTTTGGGTCCCAGATGAAGAAGTGTCTCCTGAAACCCTTGTTAAAGTAAGTAGCATGTACTATGTTTTCCTGTATATTACGTTTAAAATACTTAATAAGTTTTGCTCTTGGGAGCATATTTTTAAATTATTATTTTATGCATAAATGTACTTACACACTTCATTAAATTTTTCTTTAAGCTCTTTATATGTTTAGTTTTGTTTTCTGACACTTAACTGTGATGATATCAGGATTACTTAAAGTGAAATTATTTTCCCCCTCCTTTGCAATGTAGGAGCTAAACACTATAGAAATTTTGTTAAAAATCTTTCCTTTTTGTCTTGAATTTTTATGATATTCCAAGAAACTTTCAGTGTTTTTTTGGAATAAGAAAAATAGGGTTTGGATTTGTCAGTTTCCTCAAATGAATAAATGCGTTACATTGTTTGCTTTTCTCTGTGTGCAATGTGTATTAGAGAAAAACCTGGATTTAAGAGAAAAATCACTTTAAAATGGTGGAGGGTTTGTTTTAGTTCTTTACTTAAAAATGTCATTTCAAGCTTTCTCTTACTTTGGAGTAAGTGTATTACATCTTCTGTACTCTGTAATAGGTACTGTCACTCAATTTTTCACTGAATTAGAAATAGACTTAGGATGTGGAAAATATATTCTATGTCTGTATTTGGTTTTTAAATGCCCTTCAGAACAGGGATAGATTTTTGCTTTCACTTCTTTCAGAATGAGATGCTTGTATTTTGTGGCATGTTCTGTGTTATATCAGTTGTTTAGTTTCTAATGTCTTTTGAGTAAAGTTGTTCTGGTTTTAAAAAGTTCTTTGCCTTCTCTCGAAGTTGTTAAACTCTTCCTTGCAGACCTCCTTCTCTGCTAGTTTAGTAAGTACTTTGGTTTCCAGCTTGGTACAGAACTCATTACTGGAAAGACTTGATTTTGTTTGGAGTTGATTTGTTATTTTTAGTTGTTTGACTCCACCAAGGATATTTTTCATATTTGTGCAATTCCATAGCTGCACAGTACACTCCAAAAATTGTTAAAAGAATGCACTTTTGTTTTAATTTAATGAAGTGCTAGTTTTAAATAGACGTAATTTCACTTCAATGATTGTACATGTAACTTGAAGCAGTAAATATTGTTTTTCTTAATTATTTTAAATGACTTGTGAAGCTGTAATAACTCTTTAAAATGTGCTTTTATGTTGATAAAACTTCTCATAGATTTAGCTGTTTGGAAGGGAGTTAACCTGTAGAAATTCTTAAGGCAATTTGAAGTTGAAGCCAAGCCTGAAAACTGTAAGAAGCATTTATTTGCAGGTGAAAACAGGTTACTGTGAAAATTGATTTGCAAATTTAATTAGCATTTATTACTACTGAGGAGCGTAAACTTAATGTATGCTGCAGGCCATGCCATTAGTTTATAAATGATTTCTCCGTGATATTGTATTTTTCTTCACTCTGGTTTTAAAAGCCTCTTTTTCTCTTTGTAACATTATTGTGTATCTAGTGGGGATTTTAAAACTAGCAAGCTGGAGTATGAAAGTGGGAAGGACTGCTGAAGACTAAATCATAGTATTGTCCAGGCTAGCAGATGTAGACTGACATAGGATAGCCTTAGTTTTGGATGCTAAACTTGAAAGGATGTCTGCAGAGAAATGTTTTGGTACAGTATTAACTATGGCTTGGATTAATAATTGTATGAGTTAGACTGGAATTCCTATGCCTGGAACTTGAGTTCTAGAGCAGTAATCTCTCTTGGCAGTGACCTGTGATTAGTACTGTGCACCGTGCAGTGGAGTGAGACTTGTGTAGTAGCAGTGATACTTCTTGTTTCCTTCCATATCACTGGAATACAAAATTTCTCATACTGTTTCTCTAACTATGCTCTAAGTGGACTTCGTTTCGTTTTTCACTACTGCACAAACATGCAGCCTTTGCGGCTCTGAAACCTCAAGCAGTAGGAACCTGAGCCAGCTGCTGTCATAATGGTGATGTAGTAGGAAGATGGTGTTATCTTTGATATGGTTCTGTCTCATTTTTGCTTTCTTGATCTTTTCATGTTGTGTATAATAATTTTTCATCGCGGAGAAGAATTCTAGGCTCATGGAACACCAATTGAAACAAGTGATTCAGGCTGGATATAAGGAAAAAACCTGAGAACAGTCATACAGTGCAACAGAGGTAGCAAGAGGTTGCAGGTTGCCAAGAGAGCCTGTGCAGTCTTCATTCTTGGAGGGCTTTCAACACCACAGTGCATAAAACAGACCAGTGTGGTGTGATTTCATAGCTGACCTTCCTTTGAGCAGGGGATTGAACTGGAGACCTCCTAACCCTCCTTCCAACTGGAATTATCCTTTAATAGCTACAATATTTGGTTGCAAAGGGAGAACTTAAACATGTCAACAGTCCAAACTCATGTCATGTTTAACTAAGTCTTCAGGTAATCAGTAGTAGTGACTGGGGGAATTCTCATGCCCTGTACTAATTTCATGGGAATGCTTAATTCTGAATGGTTGCAGGAATGTCATCATATCATCATTAACATCAGCAAAGAAATAGGAAAACTAGTGGGATCAGACAAAAATTCTGAAGGAGATAGGATTAGGACTTGACTACATGAAAGGAAGACTAGAATAGGTTTGGATAATAAAATCGGGGAAAAGGAATTATGGAGGGAGTTATTAGAAGCAAAGACTGAAATTGAAATTAGTTTGGGGACAAGGTAGCATGTGACTGTTCCCTGGCTGAATACATCGTTTATTTGAAGACCAAGGAGACCTGGCATATTTCCATCCTCCCAACAAATGGGAGGCACTAATGGTTACAGGTACTGGTTATGACATGAAGAAAGTGAATTTGTGAGCTGTGAAAAGATCTGATACTATTATTGTTGTATTAAAATTATTTATTTGGTTTATTGCTAGTAAAATCTTCTGGTGGATACTTAGAGCTGTTCCAGTGGAAGGCCCTTTGAAAGTGAGGGCAGGACAATTTAATTTCTGTTCCTCAGACTCCATTTGCATTTTGGGTTCTGGAGACATCCTACAACTTACTGGTATTACCCATTGAGGTAGAGTAAATGGACTACAGTGCTAAAAAATATACTCACATATAAGTGATAGGCCTAGCACTGAGATCTGACAGGACCACTTTGGTCAGTTTGTTGCAAGGAATAGATCAATTGTATGATAAATTGAATTTAGTGATACTATGAATGTTTATATAAAAGTTACTAGAATTGCTTTTCCCACTAATGAGAAAATTTGAAGTTACCATGTAAGTTTTCTAAAGCTTTTGGGTTTTGCTTTGATCTTCAGAGTTCAGTATTTTTTTTTTGCTTTTTCTTTTTTTGTTTTTTCTTCCCCAAGGATGTCTGTGATTCAGATGAGCATTTTCATTTTGCTCTAGGAAGATACCCCTCTTTGTTTTCTTGATTGTCTCTGCTGTCATATGAAAGGAAAATGAAAGGATAAAGGGATTCAAATACTAAAACAAACTTAATCTCCAAACTGATGTTTTATTTTCACTAAAGAAATGTGAAATTATTCAGTGTTTCATGATAGTTGCTGGATTCTGCATACTGGCAGAAGCCTGCCTCAAAACACTTGGTGTTTCCATTGGCAAAAACAAGTTATCCCAAGTAACTGGCTTTGAGGCTTTTCTTTAAATAGCTGTGAAAAAAAAATTATTTACCAGGTTATCGTAGTACAGATTGCTACTCTAACAGTCAAAATGTCTATTAAGTGGTTTTTCTCATTTACTTGTCTTAAAATTCAAGTTTCAAGTATTACATAGATAAATAGAGAATATATAGGGATTGTTTAAGCACAGAAATTTAATGCTGAGGTCGTGGGTTCAATCCTTGTATGGTCCATTCACTCTAAGAGTTGGACTTGTTGATTCTTTTGGGTCCCTTCCAACTCAGAATATTCCATGAATTATAGGAATATTTAAAGATGAAAATGTGTTCTGCTTTTTGATCCAGTAATATTTTCTTAGTAAGTATAAACTTTTTTGCCTATTTCACAGTATTTAATGGATATAAGCTCAATTAAGAAAAAGTTTTCAAAGGACGAAATACGTGATTGCTTAGTAGAAGAAACAGCTCAAACTTTAACTAAATGTATAATTTTTATTTGCTGTAATACATGCTTGAGACTTTCAGTGGAAAGTTGCTGTCTAGTGAGACTATGTCTAGTTATCTTTCAGTATTTAAATGATGTTTTGCAGTCCTGACAGGGTTATGTTAGTCCCAGCAAAAAGCACTTGGGAAAAAATACTCTGTGATTAAACTAAGATAAAGATTATTTTAGAAATGAGGCTTATGGTATGATTTGACTTTTTGATATCAATTTTTTTTTTCAGATTCAGGCCATCAAGATGATGGTTCGGTGGTTGCTAGGAATGAAGAACAACCACAGCAAGTCAGGAACTTCTACTCTGAGATTGCTAACAACAATATTACACAGTGATGGAGATTTAACAGAGCAGGGGAAGATAAGGTATGTAACAGATGGTAATGTTTTCTTGTCTGTGATGATGGTGTGGGGAGAGTTTTAGTCAAAGTAGTATGTAAATGATTCTGTTAGACTGCTTAACAATTTATACATCTTATTTCATGAGATGTGATGGTAAGCTTGGTTGGGTTCCTACGTAGATTTGCTGAGTCTCAGGTTTTGTAGCACTGTGCACACAGCTGAATTTTAGTTTTTATAGTCTTGCTTTTATTTATCTCTTCAAGAGGCCATTACTCATATTGCAAGAATCAACTGTGCAACTTCCTCCTTCCCACTGAAAATTGGTTTAAATTTTTTAATTAAAAAGCTTGCTGTTCCCGATCTACCAATTGCTGTGTATGCCAAAGGCCCGTAGGTGGGCTTTCTAATAAAAAATAATAGCGTGTTGTATAAACCAGGTGGAAATAGTTAGCACACAAGACACTTCTGCTTGGAGGCAGGCTGATCTCTTGAGGTCTCTAAAAGTATGAGCAAGAGGGAAATGTGTAAACAGGATTAAGTCTCAATAAATAATTTACCTTTTAGGTGACTGTTAGACAGCTTGTTTTTCTAGGTATCTTCTTAATCCTCTGTGGTAGGTAAAGTGACCAGTTGTCAGCTACTATTGCTTGCCAAACATTGAAAATTTATTTCTGTAAAAGCCATTAAGGGCATGGGTGGATTGTGCCAGTATGTGTAAAAAGGTGCTAATTTTCAGGTAGAGTTAATGTTACACAGTAGTTATGCAGATAGAACCCATATTGTACATGCCAAATTGCAAACGTGAGAGCTGTCTAGTATGTTATCTTTGTAGCAACTGTGTAGTCTGTCCTAAAGTTCTTTGTAAATAATTGTTTCATAGTTTTAGATTCTATAATATGACCATTCATGGCAGTTGCCACGGAGTTGAGTGGCAGTAATGTAGCTTTTTAGCATGACTACTTGGTTCTCATGTTTGGCTTATGCATTTGTTTGTGAATAGATCAGTTCTGTAGACCCTGTGTGTTTTCATGCTTGGAATGATGATTCCTTACTGTGTGTGTTTTAGAAATTTAATTTTTCCACTCCTTTCATACTCAAAAGTAATAGTAGAAACTTTATATAATGATGTGATCAGTTCTCCATTTTTAAATCAAGTTAATGAAGGGCTAGGGAGGGATCCTTTCAAGGTAGGGAGAAAGCTGCAGTGGTGTGATGTTGCTGTGGAGGTGACCCTTCAACCCCAGAGCTTGGAGCTCTGCCTGGGGATGGATGATGAGCCAACAGAGAGCTTATGGGTTAGGATTGCAGAGCAAACTGCTCTGGGTGACGTTGTGGAGAGTGTCTGCTGTGGGACCCCGTACCAGGAAGAAGAAGTGCATGAGGCCTTTAAGCAGCTGGAAACAACGTCATGTATGCAGTCTTTGGCCCTCGTGGGGAAATTCAACCACTCCGATATCTGCTGGAAGAGCAACACAGCAGGGCATAACAATCCAGGGCAGCATCAATAACAACTTTTTGACACAACTGGTAGAGCACCTAAAGAGGAACGGCTCTATGCTGGGCCTCATACATGCCAGCAAGGAGAGGCTCACTGGGGATGTGAAGCTTGAAGGCAGCCTTGGCTATGATGACCCTAACATGGTGGAGTTCAAAATCCTGAGGGCAAGAAGGAGGTCAGAAAGCAAGATCAGTGCTGGACTTCAGGAGAACAGTCTTGGGTCTCTATAGGAATGTGCTTGTAGGATCCTGTTGGATAAGGCCTGGAGGGAAGAGGGTTCCAAGAAAGCCAGTTACCTAGTATTCAAAAATCATCCCTCAGTGCTCTAGTGGTCACAGCAGAAGGTCAGGCAGATATTTCTGGATGAGCAAGATGCTCCAGGCAAAATTCAAACACAAAAGGAGGGATTGAGAGCAGCCCTGCGGAGGAGTACTTGGGGACACTGGTAGATGAAAAGGTGGACATGAGCCGACAATGTGTACTTACATCCCAGAAAGCCAGCTGTGTTCTGGGCCATATCAAAAGAAGCATGGCCAGCAGGTTGAGGGATTTGATTCTACCTCTTTAGCCCACTCTGGTGAGACCCTACCCAAAGTGCTGCATCCAGCTCTGAGGTTCTCAGCACAGGAAACATATGGACCTGGTGGAGCATGTTTAGAGAAGGGTCACCAAAGTGATCAGAGGTCTGGTGGAGCTATGAGGAAAGGCTGAGTGAGTTGGAGTTGTTCAGCCTGGAGAAGAGAGGGGTATGGGGAGACCTTATTGTGACCTGCCAGTACTTAAAGGGAACCTGTAGATATTATGGTGAGGGTGATGAAACACTGAAACAGGATGCCCATGGAGGTGATAGCTGCCGCATCCCTGGAAACATTCAAGGTCAGGTTGGACAGGCCTCCAAGTACCTGCTCATTGCAGGGGGTTGGACTAGATGATCTTTTACAGTCCTTTCCAGCCCCAACTATTCTGTGGTTGTATGAGGTATACAGAAGGAGGAAGTAGAGGTAACCTGTCAGGAATACAGAGAATACCATCTGAGATACAGTCAGAGATAAAGCCAAATCCCAACTGGAATAAAATCTAGTAAGAAGTGACAAATGCAACCAGAAGAGCTTCTTTAAATAAATACGTGATGAACAGAAGACTAGGGAAAATGTGCACCCACTGCTGAATGAGGCAAGAGCCCTTTTGACAGGACATGTATTAATTATTTTGTAATTCCCTCTATTGCTTTTCAGGAAAACTCCAAACTGGTAGAGTGGTCAGTCCATTGTCTCTGTGTGAGCTCTATTGCCTACACTAACAATTACTCTAAAACCTGAAGCAGAGGAGATGATGTTTCAGGCCTGTTAGTTCTGCATGGAACTTGCTGACACTTCCTGACCTTTGTTCTTCACCCACTGAGTGCAATAAGGATATCTTCTTTCTGGCAATGCTTACTGTGTCCCTTCTGTGCAAACCCGATACTGCTCCTTCTGACTTAGAGTAGGCTTTGCAAAGAGAAAAATTGTCCATTCAGTACAGAACATAACCTTCTAGATTGTACTTGATATGAGGTCATTCTGTGTGAGTCTGTTTTACTGTTCATGGCTTGCATTTGTCTTCTAAACAATGTTTAATAATTTGCTGAATTTAATTGAGTTAAATGAAAGTGGCAGGGCTCAGGAGCCATTTGATGCTGTTGAAGCCGTTAGTCATGTTGTGATCATCTTGATGTTATTGCCCTCATCAGCCATAAATGCCTCTTGAAATCTACACAACTCTGCTTTTCAGTGACAGTGTAAGGAATTTCTTATTTTTTTTTATTTCCAAGCATGGTTCAGCCTGGAGTGTCAGGTGAACGCAAGGTCCCACTTGGAAAACAAGTTCCTTCTCTTGTTCATCCTTCACACTTTGAAGTAGTAGGATTGATGACTTTGTTGAATTGCTTTTAAATCAACAACTGATTTCTTTGAGATGTTAGCATGTGTAGGTTAAATTCACCAGTCTTGTATTTTTTTTAATATTGAATTTTATCAATAAACAGTATCTGAACTGTTCTTTCCAGGTCTTTCTTTTTAATTTTATAACTCATAAACAGTCCTACAAAATTCAAGATTATACTAATTTTCTGTTTGTGGTTAGGTAGAACAGCTAGACTGAATCTTGCATGTCTTCATAGTAGGATTTTGATTTTAGTCTTTACTAAGCATAAAATAAGAGTGTTTCAGTATCAGAGGACACTAGCAGTTGCTGAAAGTATTGATATTAGGTATGATCTGCATTTTTTCCTAAACTAAAGCTCACCAAGAGAAAAATTATTAAAAAGCTTTTGGAGTTTAGAACACCACAGGTATGTGCTGTAGAAAATTTGCCACACATCTGATATACAACATTTTCAGTGGTTGCATTCAAAAGACACTTTACTATTGTCTTAAAATAAAATTCACTCAGTCATGTATTACAGTGTCTAATTAATCTTAATCTGTGTTGGCCTGAAGCGTGGCTTTTGAGCTAGAAAGGTTTGGCAACTTTGGGGACTAGAAATGGGCTGGCTACTTCTTTGGCAGGACTGCCCTGCTGAAGGAGGACCAGCAAGCTGAACAGAAGTATCTTACTGCTAGATGTCGTCTCTGAGGGGCAGTATGGACTGTCCTGGCTCAATGCACAGCTAGAACTGTTTCACACTCATGTGGAACTTTTAGGAAGTTTTAAGGAAAATTTTTAGTGCCAAGTTGGGACCAGGTAATAGTAATATGGTAATAGGCTGTAAAACGTGGTGCCGTGAAAATTACTTTGGGTTTGAAATTGCTTCTGCTGGCATGGGGGTGGCTAAGTTCACAGAAACTTCTTTCTTTTTAAATACTTGTTTTTAAGTGATGCAAACTTATTGACTTCATCATTCAGTTGAATAATTACATAATTTTTTTACTAATTAACCTTCACAATCCATGTGCTTGTTTTTCAGTAAACCTGATATGTCTCGCTTGAGGCTGGCTGCAGGGAATGCTATTGTGAAGTTGGCACAAGAACCTTGTTACCATGAAATCATCACCTTAGAACAATACCAGCTGTGTGCACTAGCCATAAATGTAAGGAAATTTGTTGGGAGTTGTGGGTTATCACCAGATGTATGAGTATATAGGTGTTTGTTCTGTATGTTATGTATACTTCTGTGAATCTGCTTTTATGCAAACATTCAGCCTTGGTATGAAATTATTTTTCCACTGCATAATCCTGAAAACTCATTTTGGATGAGAATTAGATCTATAGTACCGGGCTGTCCATTGGGGGAGTACTAACTTAGAGTAGTCAAATGTTAGAATATTGATAAACTAAGAAATGCAGTATTTAGGTAATACCCCAGCTGCATTATGACATTACTAGAAGCTGAAATGAGATGATGTAAAGTATGTTGAACTGTGGTGACAACAGTGACCTTGGTTTCTCAATAAAATTTCTTGGGTAGAATATATTGGGAATGCAGAGGTCTGCAAAGATAATAAGCATCCTTCAAATATTAGAAGAAGTAGGGAGAGATTCCTTAGTAGATGCTGGAATTTTCATCCTTGACTTCTGCCTGTGAGCCCGTAGTAAGAAAATAACTCTCACATTGTAAGTAGAGATATAGGGATCCTCTCTATTTCTGGCTTGTAGACTTAGCAAATTGTTCAGAAATTGATGCATACCCCAAGAGTAAGGTGGTCATGAAGGGACTTCTGTTGGTGTTATTTGTGTAACTGCTGGTGTTCTCCTGGCTTTCCAGAAGTCAAGAGATCCTCTGGAAAGAATCCTGTCCAGAAGATATCTGCAGTAATAATGATATTCCATTCTAGACCTTAATGCCTGTGTCTGGCTAAAGCTTTAAAAGCTGCAACCCATTTTAAAATGTCAGAAGACTTTAAACTTAGTGTTAAAAAATACAGGGTATGGCTCCTGTGTGGATATTGTTTACTTTCATATAGAGTATCTTTTTTAGTTTCTTAAATTGCTTGGAGTTGGTTACAGTTGGGCCAGAAAAATCATTCCTGTACCAGAGTAAGACAGTCTGTATTAGGCTTGTATATTGTTTTAACTATGTTTATGTGGATTTTAAGCTTCTGTATTCCTATGGAAAGGAGCCCTTATTCAGTTCCCAAATGCTATGAAAAACAAGAGAAATGGAACAAAGCTTTAAACTACTTAAGCAGATGAAATCTAGCAAAAATGCAGCAGGAATTCAGTGGTAATAACTGAAGGTCTTTACACTCAAAGCAAAGTCTGATACTTTTCAGTTTTGCTATTCCAAAACTGAATAGAAATGTTAGTCTTGTCTCAAAATGAGTTTTAAAGATTTTTACAGTTCAGAACAAAATTAGTTGAGAGAAAAATAGGCACTTAATGTAATGACAAATAAGTTCTGTCTCTGCTCCGGAAAGGATACTCGAGCTGGATAATGCCATGCCAAACTGGCATTGTCAATGTAGTATTTGCATGTTCTGTTTTCTTGTGAACCCAGTGATCAAAATCTGTTCATTTCTTCAGTCATTTCCTTCCTGTGGCAAATCTTTCTTTATTGCAAATGTTAACCTTTTAGTTCCTGTCAGAATTTTGCTTCATTGTTTTGATACTTTTCAGTTTGTTAGGTGCAGGCTCTTTGCCTTCCATTTCATCACTGTCTCTCACTTTTATCACTTATTTTCCAGCTATCACAGTCTTAACTGTTTGTGGGTATTGTAACAGATGTGTTGTCACCTTTTTTGTGTCTAATGCTTACTTTCCCTGAATTTTCAAAAGGGAATTTTGAGAGATAAGATTCAAATTAGAACACAATAGGGTTATCAACATTTATAAACCAGTTAGTATCACATTTTACTATAGCATTATAGCATACTTTGAATCATAAGGAACCCATAAAGATCATCTCACTAACCTCCTGTGCTGTGGTCAGGGACACCTTCCACTAGACCAGATTGCTTAAAGCCCCATCCAATCTGGCCCTGAACATCTCCAATGATGGGGCATCCACAAGTTCTCTAGGCAACCTGTTCCAGTGTCCCACTACCCACACTGTAAAAAATCTCTTCTGTCCAATCTAAACCTCACCTCTTTCAGTTTAAAACCATTGCTCCAGAGCTGGACATAGCACTCGAAGTGGGGGTCCCATGAGAGCAGAGTAGATGTTGAGAATCCTCTCCATGGCCCTGTTGGCCACTCTCCTTCTGATGCAGCCCAGGACACGGTTGGCTTTCTGGGTTGCAAGCTCATGTCCAGTTTTTCACGAGTGACCCCAGTCCTTCTCTGCAGGGCTGCTCTCAATCCCTTCATCCCTCAGCCTGTATGGATACTGAGGATTGCCTGGAGCCAGGTGCAGGACCTTGCAGTTGGAGCTCTTGAACCTCCTGATGTTCCCCTGGGCCCAGTCCTCAAGCCTGTCAAAGTTCCTCTGGATGGCATCCCTTCCCTCCAGTGTATCAACTGCACCACTTGGCTTGGTGTCATCCGCAGTCCTGCTGAGGGATGTTCTCAACCCTCCTATCTGTGTAATTAACAAAGATGAACAATGCCAGTCCCACTATTCCCCCGTGAGTGTACCACTTGTTACTGATCTCCATTTGGACATTGATTTTTTTGGACTGCAATCCTCTGGACATGCCTATCCAGCCAGTTTCTTTTCAGTTGAGTAGTCCATCTCTGAAACCAATATCCCTCCAATTTAGAGACAACAATGTTGTGTATGACTGTGTCAGAGCCCTTACAGAAATCCAGGCAGGTGACATCAGTTGCTCATCCCTTATCTATTTGCACATTCACTTCACTGTAAAAGGTTAGACCAGTCAGGCATGATTTGTCCTTTGTAAAGCCATGTTGGGTGTCTGTAATCCCCTCCCTGTGGATATCCATATGCTTTGTCACCGCTTCCAGGAGAATCTGTTCCTCTGTAGTATCATTTTTGTCACTTTTCCCTCTTCATTTATTGATACTTCTTTGCTTTTGTGACTTTGTAAGTTGTTTTTTAGAATTTAGATTGTAAGCTCTGCCAGGTCAGGAATTTTGCCTTTCATTTTCACTGCAGCTCCTAATGGATTTTGAATACTTACAAGTAACTTTTCTAGATGTTTTTGAGGTCTTCTCCGATTCCTTTCTCACTGTCAGTGGAGATGCTCAGATGCAGGGTAGCTGTAATGGCTTTAATGACTTTTTCACTTAAAAGTGGTACTGTATTCATCTTCTTTTTTTTTTTTGAGATTTGACATGTACACATATGCATACATACATGTTTATGCCTAGAGTGGTTAGTATTAGAATCTGTTTCTTGATGGTAGATACTGATTACTCTAAAAGTTTATTTATTCTTAACACTTTCAAGTCCGGCCACAGATCAGGTGACATCGAGGCCAACTCTAGTTTTGTGTTATTAAATTCACAGCAAAGGTTCTTTAAGTGAGCAGATCAGAAAACAGGTTAAACAAAAGGAAAAAGCTTACTTTTTAAGGCCTGTGGTGGTTGCACAGGTTCTGCTGTGGTTCTGTGTTGGCACTTTTTTTTTCTCTGATGCTGCCATTTTGTATTGTATAATGATTGGAGTGCAGAACACATAATTAAGTTTTGTCACTAATTGCTGTATGAAAGTGGCACTGGTAAACAGGGGCTTTATGATGATGAAATGCATGTAGTTTTAGTTATTTTAAAATGAGTTGCATATGGGTTTGGCCAGTCTTATAAACTTACTAGCAGTTGACTTCTTTGATCTCCAGAACAAATTTTGATGTCAGCAGAGCTTCATACTGAAAGAGAGTGAAAAATAATTGAGGCTAGTACTTCAGTGTTTAACAGGCTTTAAGATCAGATTTAAGATCTGATAAGCTTTGCTGTTGAAAATGCAATTTAATTGTATTTAGAATACATTTTGTAGATTGCTTAAGTTTCATTTGTTTAAAAAAATCCCAGAGCTTTCTCAGTTTTCTTTGTTAACTCAAGGTGTTGTAACTGATGAATCAGAGCTGTATCTGAGTGATACCTGATGCTTTGCAAGTACGTATTTTTTTAATGCTTTTAAATGGTGAACTTCTGATGAATTATCATTAAATTCAGAGACATAGATATATAAAATGGGATTAATTTATGGAGTTTGTGTATGCTGTTAAAAATAGCATACCTTGGTTAAGTTTTGTCCCCCTTCTTAGTGAACTGGTGTAATTGAGTTAATTTAAGGTTATTCCCAATATTAAAAGATAAAGAAATTATAATCATTCCAGTTGGCCACACAATGCCATCAGTAACAACAAACTGTACCTCCCTTGTCTTCTGAGGCAAAGAGATGTTTCCCTGCTGAAACACCAACTAGGCATCAGTCTCTTCGAAGCTTCTGAAAGGCACTAGACTTGAGTGATACTGAGGAGGAAAAGAGGGCTCTATCTTAGCCTTCTGTGGGGGGTGGATTTGCTATAAGGAGACAAGACATGTTGAGCAGATCTAATGGTTTGGGTTTGTGGGCTTGGGTTGCTTCAACTGTAGCTACAGCAGGTGTTTCAGGGTTTCAGTCTCTAGAGGGGGAATACTGCTTGAAGCGCAGAAGGAGAAAATGAGGCTTGATTGAAAAAAGTGTTTTCTGGATTTCATTTTTGGTGGGGGAAGAGAGAGGCTTGTTTTATCTACTTCATGATCTCTTTTGATGCCATTTGCAAATTTAGCAGAGCCAGTGGTTAGGTTTTGGCTCTGCACTTCCAGTTGACTGATAGCTGGAAACCCTCTTCAGTACTTTCTGACTTCAAAACTGTCATTTGACTAAAACAGCTGCTAACTCCTGGTAAAGTTTTTTACTTCATATTTAGAGATAAATCTTTTCTCTTGACCTGTTTTTGGCAGGTTAAATGTGCCAAGCTGTTCTGATGACCTTGTTACCTTAAGCTTTTCTGTATGTTTTCTTCAAACTCTTTTCTGCACGTGTTTCTGTTAAGCTTCCTTGTCCTGTGTTAGTAAATGGTTTGTGGTATATTAAATGGTGTATGTACATACAAAACAAAATTAAAGTTCATGCCTTTTCTGGGAATATGTTGCTTAATAAACTGTAAAACTACAACTGCTGCCTTCATATTATTTTACTTTGTGTTGTTTGGAAGCTGTTAGACACAGGGAATTCTCTTCCATGGTCAGTTGTAGTGCATAGGTTTCCACAGTATAATGGAAATGAGTGGTATTCTCTTCAGTGTTTCACTTTATCTAGTAATTCTGTTGAATTTTATTCAGTTTTTAATATTAATGTCTTGATGAAAATGTGTGAAATCATAGCAGTAAAATCAACATAGTGGTGGTTACTGGTGGCTTAAATATTTTTGTGCACATCTTTGACTTTGGCTTTACAAAGCAAGTGACCCAACTGTAAACAATTTCAGTAACTCCATGCCTTAGTACTATGCTAAATTAGGCCTTGGGTCCTGAGTGTGACTTCTTCCTGCACAATTTCTTAGCTCTTCTTCTGAGCTTAAAGGAATCTTCAACTGATTAGTTCAATTAAATTGCTCTGAATTGACATTTAAAGAAAAACTTGCAATTCCTATGTTTCAGTGGCTTCAAGGTCTAATTGATTTTGGCGTATTTACCTGAGCTTCCATGCTTTATTTTACAGTCTATGTTGCTTTCAGAAAAGTTTACTGTTATCTTTTTTGGTTTTGCTTTTTTTTTTTTTTAATAGGATGAATGTTACCAAGTGAGACAAATATTTGCTCAGAAACTTCACAAAGGCCTTTCTAGACTACGGCTGCCACTAGAATATATGGCTATTTGTGCACTGTGTGCAAAAGATCCCGTGAAAGAGAGAAGAGCTCATGCTAGGCAGTGCCTTGTGAAGAACATAAATGTCAGAAGGGAATATCTGAAGCAACATGCAGCAGTTAGTGGTAAGAGAATAGATGTCACTCTTTGGTACAAGTGCTATAGTTCAAATATAAATGTGAGTAGACTGGAAACATTGATGGTTGTCTGTTTTTATACACAGAACCACTGTAAATTTGATTTGGAGGTATCTAATGAAAACTGAAATGTCAGGTTTTCTGATTTTCTTTTGTCCAGATTTTCTTTTGATTTTTTTTAACAGGCACTGCTGAGGTCTTTGAGTTTTGTTAAAAACTGTGCAAATGCTCATGCCTAAATATATTGGAAGTGAAGTAATTTTCCAAGGCAGTTATGTGTATTGTTCGAACTTAATAATGTTAATAATATTCTAAGTGAAGTGACAATGATTAATTTTACTTCAGCAATTACTATTACGTAACTTTAATACAAAGATGCTGTACTGAATAGACTGTCCTTGCACTGCTGTACTGAGTAGCATCTTGTGTTATGCTGGCAAAGGGCTATATTTGTAGGCACTTCAGGATGAGTTAATGCAGTTCTTTCTTTTCAGTGCCAGCAGTCTGATCGTGGGAATGCTTTGGAGGTTATTATGGCCTCATGTCAGCTATTTTTCTTTTATTAAATCAGTCCTTTTGACTTAAAGCTACACACGTACAGTATTACAACACTAGTATGTGGTCATAGGAAAAAGTAGACCTTTATGAAGAGCCTTAGTGTTTTTGAATAAGGGGTTTTGAAAGTTTTATTTCTTTGAAAGATTACTGATGATTTGACCTTTGTGAAATGAAGGGGATTTTTTCATGGTTTTAGCCTAAACCAGACCTGTTACGTGAATCTGATATCAGAGATGCTGTCAGATAACTGTTTTCCTTCTGTTTATGAGTCACTTTATATTGGCCATGTCAGTCAGTCTTTCTTAGTCCCCTTAGACTTTGATCAGAGAATAAGTCTGCAGACAAATGCTTTTGTGTATTATTAATTAGAGTTAAAGAAAAGAGTGGTACTTTTTTCCCACTCAGTAACATGTAAAAAAGTAAAATAAACTGAACACTTCTAAGTCGTTTTAAGACTATTCCTCTTGAAAGTTGAAAACTCTTTTTAGTTATGCAGACAGAAAGTATAAGAATTCTCATATGTTTAAAATACATGCTGCAAAGTTGCTATCAAAAATCTGTGGAAGAAATTAAGAGGAACCTAGGTGTGCATGTGATTTTTTTTTTTTTTATCCAGTAGGACCTCAAAGTATGCCTGATAAATTCTTTTCTTGCTGAAATAATTGAGTGATGCCATTGGTTTGACATGTGCTGTAATGCATGGGGAGTCTGGATTAAATATAGATTGCAGGATTTTTTGAGGATTACAATGTTAACTTTGTGCCATTCAGATTTGCCAGTCTGAGCTTTCAGCAGATAAAATGTCATGAACTGTTTGTATCCTAAAATATCCATATTGCAGCAGGTCAGCCAAAGCTCAGTTCTGGAAATAACACGATATTTAAATGTGTGTCTCCCTCTGCCACTCTCCCTGCTGACCATGCAGTAACTCAGGGTAGTAATGATGGTAGTACTTCCATTGGAAATCTGCATCCTTGATTATTGCAGCTATTTATCTGAATCTATAAATGTGTGATTTTGTTATACTTTTTGTCTTGAAAACCTTGAAACCTCATACAGGTGTGGAGGGTATCTGTTGGGTATTTTGGGGGGATTTCAGCATTTGTTGAAAATATGGTAAATATAACCTGCCTGAGGAAAACTGCTTAAAGATTGGTACTAGACATGTGACTGTATCTTCCATACTGGCCTTTTATAGGCTGGCAGGAATTATTCTCAGCCCACTTAAATTCTCTAAACGCTATTCAGAGTGGAAGCCTCTCAAGAAGAGACTTACTTTGATTGTGTATCTGTTACTGGTTTCATCTGGGTAGAGACATGTCTTGCATTTGAATTTTTGTGTTCTCATAATGGGCTTTTACTTGAAAATCAGTAAGCAGAAAAATTACAAGAGTAAGGATTATCTGTTTTTTAACAAGTTTTCTTCCTGAAAGCTCATGAAGGACTCTTGTGAAGGGTTTTGGCACATTGTAGTTTTATGTGCTGGTAGAAAAGCCACCCTACCTTTCAGGTAGTGTTTTCTTTCATTAGAGATAAAAGTTCTAATTTTTTTCCTATTTTTTTTCTACTGTTTTTTGTCATGACAGAGGTTAAATATAGTATATATCAATATTTATTCTTTTCCTGTTTTGTTTGGAACTAGTTCATTTTATTTTCCAGACCCAGTTGGAATTATTGTTATAGTTACATGAGAAATTGTCCAAGGCAGGAAGTTATTGAAAGACTGAGTTTATGAGCTCTTGATGAGCATTCTATTGAAGTTGCTAATTAGTACAAATAATAGTGGGTTGGTTTGTCTGGGGCATGTCTAAGGCAAGCCAATTTTGGTAGTGCTCTGAAGTCGTAATTATGTTCTTCTCCTTCCCTGCCACATCTTTATTTTTTTGTTTAGCAATGTGAACAGCTGCTGGCTAAAATGCAGGACAGTGCTTGAAGAAGAAAAGGATGTTTTTAAAGTTAATAGTGCAGTGTCAGTTGAAACACACTAAAAAATGCTTTGCAAAGTACACTGAATTTCAATTACATAAATACAGCTTGAAATAGGAAGACATTGGTTGATTTTATATATGATGTATATTTTATGTAGACTATGCATTACCCCTATTTATGCAGACCTCTAAGAAAGGGATAGATTAAGACTTGGCTTATGCACGACAATTCTTTTGTTCATTTTGTAAAATCTACAATAATGGTGTATTTTGTTTGATGTGCACAATATTTGTCAAGCACATCTCATATGAATACATATATTGGAGGTAAAAATGTTAGTGTTCTAATGTATTTTAAAATTGTTTTCAAATATTATTAGTGATTTACAGATTAATGATTTACAGATGTTTGGACTTACTCATAACTGAATATGGGATAGGTAAAAGTTTACTGAAAGAAGGTTTTCCAGACTTGGTCATGCACTTACTATCGCAAAATGCAGTTTCTCAAAAGCAGAGCTAGGAACTTCCCTCTTTCCTTCACACGTACATTCAAGTCATGTCAATACTATGGTATTGCATTTGCCACAAGCACTAAAGATCAGATGCTTGTGCCATAGCAATATGCATGGAATACCAGGATGCTTTCTTTTGCCCATTGTCTTGCCTGTTGCACAGGGTACAGGTTTAATAACTTAGGTGTGCTGATTTCTCTCAGGCATTAGACTAAAGAAAGCAGTGTGGATGTTTGCTGAAAAATGTTTTTTCACTTTCGGTGTACAACTTGTCCTTCTGTTGACCTTGCCCCTTAGGTGATGATGTTTGAGGTGCTGAAGTTCACGCTCATGGTGTTGTTTGTGTCAGGGAATCTGTTACCTTATGGAATGTGTATTTTGTGATCGTAACTCTGAGAGGGCCATTGGTAACAACCCTTACTTTTTGAATCCCCAAGGGGAATAGGCCTTCGGATTGTCATGATGGGCAAAAGACTTTCTTGCAGTCCTTGCTTAGGATTAGTTGAAAGTCTCAGAGGATGCTAGAAAAGTTTTTGAATGCTTTGAATGTCACAGTGCAGTTGTGCTTCTCTGTTTAGGTAGGATTGAGCCTTTCAAACTCAGTGCACTGCTACTTTGGTACAGCTTTCATGTGGCCTCCCACTCCTCTTGAAACAGATACTGTGGCAATTTGACTGCAAAGCCCTGCAGAAAGCTGTTGTTTGTTCTCTTGACAGCAAGGCTGTACACCGCAATGTCCAAAGAAATAGTAGCAGCTTATCCTGCAGTTGTGCTGGTCTCACATCTTGCAGTTAACATGGATTTTGTGATCCATCCTCACTTCTGCTTTTCAAAGTCCTTCAGAATCCAGGCTTTGAACTGAGGAAAGGATTGGGAGTAGGAGGTGACTGTAGCTGTATCTCAAGATAGCTAGAAAACATGCAGCCCTGAGTGAGAGACACTTAAAATCTTAATTCTTGCATGTATGAAGCATGTGCACATCAGCCATGAAATGGAACATCATAGAGAAACGATAGGCTCACATGTGTTTGTACTTTTAATTCATGCTGACCTCAAAATTTGCCCTCTCCTCTTTGGCAGAAAAGCATACTTCTTGGTATGTAGTTTTTTGATGCATCTTTCTTCTGCTTTTCAGAGAAACTGTTGTCACTTCTACCAGAGTATGTTGTTCCTTATACTATCCATCTTCTAGCTCATGACCCAGATTATGTCAAAGTCCAGGACATTGAACAACTCAAGGACATTAAAGAGTAAGACCACTTTTAATAGTGTTATTTCTAACTTTATTCTAAGTGGAATTTGAATTCACTGTGGTACCCTGTTACACAGTCCAGTGTGCATAATAATGCCAGTTACTTCTGTAAAATATTGAGAGAAATAGTATAGATGCTTTTTTAGTGCTCTGTGATATTTTATAGAGGAGCCCTTCACCTTCTGCCCATCTTAATTTCATTTTTCCAAAAGAATTGTTTTCCCAAAATTAGACTGCTTCGAATTCATAATACTGGTAAGAGCTGGACTAAATCACTTTCTCAAATGTGCTTTTTTTAAGGGATTTCTTTTGTACTTTGGTTTATGTGGGATACTGCATTTCTCCTTTAGGTGCCTGTGGTTCATACTGGAAATATTAATGGCTAAAAATGAAAACAACAGTCATGCATTTATCAGAAAAATGGTAGAAAATATCAAACAGACTAAGGATGCTCAAGGACCAGATGATCAAAAAATGAATGAAGTAGGTGATACTTTTTGATTGGAAATTGCCTTTAATTCTGGCCTGCTAATGGAAAGGAGTTGCTTTTTGTTTATACACCAACTTCAAAATGTCTTTCAATAGAATTGTATGTATGAAATGATATTTTATATACTGTAATGATTATATTTATTTTAGTTTACATGGCAGTTATTTTCCTGTGCTTCGGTAATTCTTGCACATTTGCAAGGGAGTCGTGATAGTTTTCAGTTCTTCTGTTTCTGTCTCAGTAAAATTACTGAACTCTAACTTTAAATAGATATAAACTATAAAATTTACTGTTTAAATCATCTACTAAAGTGCTTTTTAGTATTTAATTTCTAAAGTGCAAGAGTAAACTTAATAGAGGAAGAAAAAGACATTAGAAATCTCTGGTTTGCATTGTGTAGTGTATGTACCAACCCTTTTTTTTCTGGTTTTAGCATCACACCATGTACAGATTTGTCACTTTTCTGCTTTTCCCAAAGAGATGATTTTTGGGCGGTGGGTGGGATATGTGTGCTCATTTGATTAACTTTGTCTTCGAAACTATGGCAAGCACTACTCTTCAGTGGAGAAAGACCATGAAAACCAGCTGTCTTCAGCTGTTAGACTTGCTATGCTTTTGCCTTTGCTGTCTATATTTCAGTATCCTAAGAGACACTGTTTAAGATGCCAGGCTAGTGTTAAATGTTTAAGATGATTGCTTTTAAACTGGGATTTCTTGTTGTCCTGTGCACAAAAGATACACTGTCTTTTGTCAAGATTTGCAATGAAGTTCTAAAGTGTTATTTGGTTTTTTAATTTTATTATTTACAGAAACTATATACAGTCTGTGATGTAGCAATGAATATCATTATGTCAAAGAGTACAACATACAGTTTGGAATCCCCTAAAGACCCTGTACTTCCAGCCAGATATTTTACTCAACCTGACAAGGTATACCTTGGCATTTAATTTTTTTTGAGATAAGTCTGTTTAAATATTTGTTAGTTGTAATTCAGGATTGTTTTTCTTAAATGTTTCTTGTAACCTCAGACTTCTCCCTCTTATATTGCAGTTGAAAATGAACATATATACGTGTTTTCATAAATATATTATATATGTGTGCACACACCAATTTCTCTTCCCCCATATTACTGTTCTGGTTTAAAAATTCAAAAGCATAAATGATGTAAATAAAATCTTTCAGTGCAATCTCCAGAATGTGTGTGTATATATCTAGCTCTATCTCTCATTCTCTGATTATTGCTGTAATTGCCCCACTCCTTTTTTTTTACAGAATTTTAGTAACACCAAAAATTATCTTCCTCCGGAAATGAAATCATTTTTCACCCCTGGAAAGGTAAGTATGATGTGGGGGGGTTGAGTTTTGGTGCTGTGTTTGCATTCTGGTTTGTCTTTTCTTTTGGAGTGATGGTTTTGCTTGTTTGTTTTCTTTGTGGTTTTTTGTTGTTGTTGTTTTGTTTTAAAGAAAACTAGCATGTAATTAATGAAACACTGTGTTTAAGAGAACAGATTGTTTCTAGGTATAGAGAAAGAGATGGGAAGAAGGGAAAACTGCTACTGTCTATGCTGGGTTGTGGTGACAGTAGGCAAAGCCTGTTGTCTTTAAAAGGAGAGAATACAAAAAACCCCCAATACAACCCCTAATATTTGTCAAGTTTACAAAATGGTTAACCTTTTTAGACTGCAGAAGACTACAGTGTTGCATGCAATGTGACAGCTATGGAAAACTCTAACAGAAATTATTTTAAAAATCACATAATTAATCTTTGGCAAAGCTGAATACCGTTTTGCAGTATCTTACAAGATAACTGACTGTTCTACAGTTTTGTTAATTTGTTCTTTCAGAATATGCATTGTCTTGAATGGCAGTGTTCTTTCTTCACTAAAACTAAACCCAGGTACTCTTTAGAATAAAATTAAAATCTGGTTAAGGAAGTGACAAATTGTGGTTTTCATCTAGATTAATGTGTCCTGTTCTGGATGACAAAGAACATTAATTTGTTACCTTGTGAAAGAAAGAAATTGCAGCATCTTCATTACCCTCAACTTTGCTAATGAAGCATTAGCTGTCAGCTAGTAACTTACTAATAAAGGAATAATGCAAGCTAGGAAAAGGAGGAGATTTCTCTTTGAGAAATTGAAAGTCAATATTTATGGATTGGAATAGATCATCATTGAAATTCTTTTGAATCCTACGTTAACTTTTATATTATTTTAAATTTTTAGTGCCAGATACTCTGGCTCTTCTTGTGTTGTTTTGAAACTTTGTAACAAACAGAAGAGGTGTATTTGACCACCGGAATTTTCAGTTTCTTCACTATCACGAGAGGAACATGAAATGAAAGTTGGTCTGGGGAGTCTTATTTTTGCGAATGGAAGACTGGCTTGGATGGATGTTAGTGCAGTGGATATAGGCAGGGAACACTGAGGGCAGGAAGGCTTTGAGTGTAGGTTCTGTGGTAAGGGAGGAGCTGTTAGTGCAGGCCCTGTTAGTCCCTCCTTAGTAGGAAGTCAATTCAGTGTGAATTTGAAAATCTCTTTGCTTTCAAGCTCTTTTAGCATACACTTACTGATTAACATTTAGTTCTAAACTAATAGATGTAGATTGCTAAGCTGAATTTAGTTCTCCAAGGTTTTTTTTTGGGAAGTATATGCTTTTTTTTTGTGCTTAGTGCAGAATGAATCTTTGTAAGTGTAAAATTCCCTCTGGCTATAGAAGTATAACCAGAACTTCCATAGTCCATACCTCTGAAAAAGACACACTCCAGGCTGTTATGATATGCATGTTGAACTTTTTGTAGCTGTCACTAACTCCAGACATAGCTAGAATCTAATATTGAAGGAGAAGATGGATAATGAGAAATGCAGGGAATGGTCTTTAATTCAGCATTTTTGTACATGGGTATTTGGCATTCTCTTCAGGAGTAATTGAACTCTTTCAGCTCTCTCAAAAGTTAGTATGAGCTGCAGGTATTCGAGAGGTCTGAAAGATAATCCAGTTAGATTAACAACCTGAAACTCACCAATGTCTGGATGCTGTGGCACTTATTAAAAGCCTAATGCCTTTAAATCCGTGCAAGAAGTATCAGAGTCGTCTCCACAGTATTTGGCTTTTGAGGTTCTCGTTTGTTCCCAGTTGAAACTAATGTGGTTGCCAGTTTAATGTCTCCTTTGCTGAAAGGGCCGTCCTACAGCTATTTCTGCTTCACTAGGCAAGGTGCTTATCTGATCCAGATGGGGAGCTGGTTCAGGTAGATAAATCAGCAGAAAGCAAACGGCACACAAAGTGATGCAGTGGCTGACTGCACGGTCCCATGAGCACACAGTAGTACCAGTGAGAAGAGGACAGAATCCAAGGGTAGAGAAGAATACCAGCTTTGGTGGCAGCTAGTTATTTGATTGCAGCTCCCTCAGCTTCCTTCTGGTGTCTGTTGTAGCTTTCATATGAAAATGTTTATCACTTTGTGTTAAAATTAAGATAATGATTGCAGAAAGTGAAATCTGTGAATATTTTAAGCATAGTACATTTTAACAATATCTGAACGTGTAGCTTAAAATAAAGGAAATATATTTTTGGTTTCAGCCCAAAGCAGCCAATGTTCTTGGAGCAGTTAATAAGCCTCTTTCGTCAGCAGGCAAGCAGTCTCAATCCAAATCTTCACGAATGGAAACTGTAAGCAATGCCAGCAGCAGCTCAAATCCAAGCTCTCCAGGAAGGATCAAAGGGAGGTTGGTAGACAACAAAGGAACTTTGATATTTCAAATATTTGTAAAGGAAACTTTGAATATGTCTATAATGTTTTCTAAGTAAAAGACAGAATTCTTTTATCTTACATTGAATTAAAGTTACAGTACCACATTGGTATAACTGAAACCATGAATTTGGCTTTCTAACTCCAGAAATAAATTTTCTTTAAAAAAAAAATAAAAACCAGAATCAAATTACATCCAGAATTGGCTGAAGAAGGAAAGGAGAGCCTCATATGTTTTTATTTTTTTGAGGGAAGGGTTGAGGTTTTTTGGGGTGTGTTTTAGGTAGATAGATATATAGCCCCTCCCACGTAGACATGCACACATGTGTGTGTGTCTGTGTATGTGTATACACACAGCTGCAGTCTCTGGGAACCTGGCTGTGATGCTACAAACACATCCCAGCCAGGGAGAACTGGTAGGCCATTGTGGTGGTCCTGCATGACTTCCTGCTTGAGTTCTGCACTGTGCTGGACTTTGCAGACAAATATTTTTGGATTTAAGATTAATTTTGTGATGAAGAGGTGAGTGTACTGTAATGCTACATAAGTCATCTTCTAGTTATCTGTCTTTAAAATTATAGTTTATTTTGTGTCAGTTTTGTAGGTTATTCATCAGTTTCTGTATCTTATGTTCATTTTTTTAAACTGAAAGTCACATTGTCATTAATTTTTTTTTTTCACAGACAGTGAGAGATTGTATAGGCTCCACTATTCGTATTTTTTCTGCTTTGTCACATTCTTTCAAGACTGCTAGGAAATGTTATGTTCGAATATAAGACTTCTCATTTGGTACTTCTGTGACAATTTAATATATAATATTAATTTTAAATGTAGTGCAGTGTTTTACAAGAAATATTTCTCCACTAGAAAGTCTGCAGAAAGGCTCATTTCTTACAAGTCATGCAGGCTCACATTATTGACTAACGACAGGTGGACTCCAGATTCTTCTCTATAGCCAGCAAAATTAATCTGAGATCAAATTTTAAAAAATGCTGCACTCACAGCCTAACATGTTCTGTCATCTTCATGATCTCTCCAGTTCACTTAATTTAAAGGGATTAGTGGTTTGGGTGGAGATGCCAAAGATGAAGAGAAGTGATGGGAATGATTCAGGATGCACGATATTTCCAGTTCAGTCTGTCTGAATATGTACAGGCAGATTTGCATCTTTTGAGAGGATGTAGAAAACTTAAGCTTCCGATTATATCCCAGGTATTACAGGTTTTACACCTGCAGGAGTGAGAACATCCTTTGCTCTCTATGCAGTGCTCAGGCCAGGGAATTGAATTTGTGTATTTGAATACCACTTTTTATTTTGACACACAATGCATTTGTTTTCATTAAAAAACATGCACTAGTATTTAAAAATGTTGCTTCTGCAGATAAATCGAAATGACTTGTGTATTGGCTTTTGTGCATTATCTTTTATCTGTGAGTCTCAGTGTTTTACATATACAGGAAGCATTATTGTCCACATTTACAGTTTGTAGAAACTGAAATAAAAATGAAATTGCTGCTCTAAATAGCAACAAAGAACAGAGGGAAATTTGAATTGCTGTTTTATTGCCTAAAGCTCACCATAGGAAGGTGTGTGTGCTTTGTCTGGTCTGTCTGTGGGGATCTTTGATGGCTATAGGAAAGTGTAGACAAATGTATGCAAACACAGATCTCTTGCAGCTCAGACTTCTTAAAAAAAGCTGTTTATCTTTCCCGGTGAAAAAAGAAAATGAACGTGGCTTACGAGCAAAACATTTGTCTTGAGACTTAGATGATGTGGCTTGTGATATGTGGTATCTATGGTACCTACAGTGGAAAGTTCCTTTTGCCAAATTGTTCATAGTTTAATAATATTTTATATGAAGATTATTATTAATAATAATCTTGGGGGTTTTTTTAATGATTGCCCAATGTATTGTAATAATGAGGTAAATACATGGTTATTCATCCTAGGCTTGACAGTACTGAAATGGACCACAGTGAAAATGAAGAATTCACACTGGCTTCACCCTTACCAGGAAAGAAAACTGACAAAAGGGACGACTCTGATCTTGTAAGGGTGAGCTGTTAAAAATTAATGTGATGGTATTTGACATCATTCCAAAAAATATGCTGAAACATGAAACTGAGCTGATATTTTAAACTACTGGAAAATGTATTCAGAGTTGGACATGAAAATACAATGAAAAAAAAGGTTCTGTTTCTCATAGAATCATATATGTTGGAAAAGACCTTTAAAGGTCATCAAGTCCAGCCATTAACTCAGCACAGTGAAGTCCACCACGAAATCATGTCCCTAAGGTTACTTAGGCTTTGGAGAGTGGTAGTATACTTACTAATTCTTACCAATGGATTTATATATGTAGCTCAGTAATAAGAGGGGTTCCTAATGAGGCTGTAAAATATTATTTGGACTCTCACTCAGATGTAGTGCTTTAATATGTAAAAGAAGTTATAAGCAGGCTAAATATTATCTTAAGCAGTATTTATACCTGTATCAGAATAGAGAAAAATAAACCACCAAAGAAAATAATAATTGTATTGTAATTCTAAAAGCAGGTCAAATAATAGTAATTTCCTATACCACTAGTAAATTTCACTTCTTTGTGCCTTAATAGCAGTTGACAGTCTGTTAATTTTGTAGTATTTGGGATATGCATGAAAAAGTAATAAGATCAGATTTGTTAGAATTGGATTTTCTAGGCTGCATGAAGGATGTCCTGTATCTGATGTCACCGCTGCTTTATTTCTTTTTACTGTCTCTGGCATTTCTCTTTTCTCTCATTATGTCATTCTGGTGCATTTTTCTATGTTGCTTGGGACATAAGCTACTGAGTAGTAAAAATTGCTGAATTTTTGCTTGTCTTGAAGTATGAATAACTATCTTACACTGTGGGAAAAGCAAACCAGTTTATAACTAAATCAGAAAAATCTGGAATCTCTTGTCAAAAAAAAAAGTAACACCTCTGTAAACCTTAAAGTCTGAGTATCCAGACAGCTCCTGGCATGCAATCCATGTTTAGAAGCATTAGCTTGAACTGCTAACTGAGAAAGCTCAGTGATGAAGAAAATACAGGTCAGTGTTTTGAGTACTTTTGGGAGCATCATTCCACTTCGAATCTGTAAGCGAGTTGCTCAAGGTCGTGGATTCGGAACTCATTTTTGGTTTTTTTGGGATGGGAAGCAGATTACGGCAAGCATTAACTGAGAAGCAGGATTTTAACTGGGTAGCAGAAGGTCCATGTTTTAAAGGTATCACTCTTCAGGATGTTTGTCCAGATTAAACTGTAGAGTAACCCTTAGTTCTAAGGTTGTGGAACACTTTTTAGCGTCGGGGAGAAACTTTACACTGAAAATCAGGTGCAGTTACTTACCGCCGGCTAGAAGGAGCTGCAGTGACAGATGTGCGTGATGACTGCAAAAGCAAATGAAGTGGGGAATAACAAGGATGTCACTGAAGACATGAACTGACAGGAGATGTCATCATTGTTCAAACATTTTTCTTATTTTCTTCTAGTGTAATTCTTTGTCCTTCAATTTCTTTTCCTTTTCACCCTCATATCCTTTCTAGATTCTCTTCCTGCTCTTCTTGAAAAAGGTTTTCGGTTAAAGTAGAGACATGGATATGTAAGATAACCTCTAGCTTATGTCACAAGGCAGATGTAAAGAGAAAAAAACCTTAATTTAGGTTTTAAATGGTGTAACTGATTATGTAGATGAAATGTCATTGTGGCAAATACTAATAAATGTGTTGAAATACAGTAGTGTTAGTATGAAACAAACATTGGTATGAAACAGAAATACTGTAAATATTTGGATTTTTGGACAATTTCATGGTAAGAAATGAAAGAGTCATGATACCCATGAAGTGGTGGATAGGCAATATTTTCTACTTCTTATTTTTCCGAGGGGTAAGGGTTGGTTGGAGCGATATGGCCCTAGGAGCTGCTTGTTGAAATCTTTGCACTATTTAGGGCTCTTTACTGTGCTCTTTAGAGAACTAGAGCATGGAGAGGTAAAGGAATAGTTTCTGTTTTCAAACCTTCTGATTCAGAAAGGGTTCTACCTTTGCTGAATCTTTCCCTCTTGTCTGGTATTTTATATGTAGGTGTGTTTATATTTTTGCAAGTGTTTTTGAAATGGATATGGTAAACAGTCTGAGACAACTTGTGTAATTTGAAGACTCTTGTCTTGTTGGAGGAAGTTTCTACATGTGACTCTTTATAATGGCAGTTTAATTTTTTAATTTAATGGTGCAATCTTACCTTTTCAGTCAGAGATGGAGAAGCCTAGAGGAAGGAAGAAAGCAGCTATCACAGATTCAGAAGAGAAACTAAGCATAGATGACCTGAATAAACTGGGTCAAGACCAGAAGCTTAGAGGTAGTCAACGGGGAAGGAAGAGACCTGCAGTTGTATCAGAAGCTGACGAAACACAATGGCAAGAGGAAAAAAGGCTAAAAGAAGATGTGATAGAGAGTGAGGATGAACAGAACAGTCCACCAAAGAAAGGGAGAAGAGGACGCCCTACCAGAACAAATAATGGGGCAACACCAAAGGAAGAACCAGTGGCAAAGTCATCAAAAAGGAGCAAAAAAAAACAACCACCAGCAGCTGCAGTGGAAGAGGAGGAGGAGGAGGAAGAAAGGCAAACTGAAAACATTGAACAGAAACCAAAAGGCAGGCAAAATAGGACATCAAAAAGAACACAGCAGAGGTAAGTCCATCTTCTTGTAAGCTGCATGTTTTTTATCTTTGGACATTAGTTATAATTTGATGCTTTGCAATTTGGGTCTTCCTCAAAACAGAGCAGAACCATCTGAAACTAGTACAGTTGAATCAGCACAGTCTACGCCACAGAAAAGACGAGGAAGGTCATCACAAACACCACCAGCACAGCAAAAAAAAGTGTAAGTGTTCTAAATCTGTGTTTAGTGAAAATTAAATAATGCCTCTGTGCCCCCAAGCAAACCTTTACTGAAAATATTTCAGAATACTGTAGTTCAGAGTTAAGAAAATAAATTGCTATTGTTATTTCTAAAATGTTTTCTTTAGCTGCTTCTCCTAGGGCATCTCAACAACAAAGCAAGAGGCTGCAAGTAATTTTAATGTGCTCAGGTAGCATGTGCATAACTTTGCTTTTCTAGGAGAAAAGTCAATAAAGCATACAAGGGCCTTGAAGATGGGGCTTTATTAGGACTTAAAGGAGAGGAAAGTGGTCCTGTTTGTTTTAGATAGCACGTAAGAATCAAATTGCTGCTGTGATGAAACAGAATTGTGGAGAATCAAGTTTACTCTGATTCTTCTTAAATTAATGTTCATTTTCTAATTTGTGGCCTTCTTACTATCCACTTAAATCATTTTCATGTGAATAAAATGTGTTGTGATCAGTGAATGGTAGTAGGTTCTGAAAATTCTGAAGTGCATTAAGTTCCAAAATGAAGACAAACTCTGTTGTTGGCTACCTTCATTTCTTGTGCCTGCTGTAGGAAAATACAGGTATCTCTACCTTTTCTGTACATGTGTAGATAATATATGTAAGCAGAGGTGCACAAGTGGTTATTTGCCCACTTGTTTCAAACTCATGGAGAATATTTACTTTTCCAGAACCTGATATAAATTACTTGGGGCACTACCTGGGGACATCTACTGTCTGACACTGTTGTGTATATCTGTTGTTTTTCTGGCTTCTGGACTTAGTTAGCATCACACTGCTCTTCCTCTGGCAGTGTAATGTACTGACTTGCCTTATGCCAGGGATCTCTCCTACTGGAGAACCTTGCCTGAACAAACTTGTACCCTCATTTCAAATTCTGGTCTCACTCCAGATCACGTGATCTGGCATTTTGCATGCACAACATCCCGACCTTTCCAGTGTTCTGTTTCCCTGCCTCAGGTCAGACCTCTGCTGCTCCTTTACTCTGTAACCAGAAACACAGGACACAACACTGTCTTGGTTGCTCCAGAAGTCACTGCTACGTGTGCAGTAGAACAAGAGTTGGAAACTGCTACTGCCATGCAGGGAAGACACACCAACAAGTTATTGTTGGGTGATGTGCTATGTGGTGTTTGTCAAAGATACCCTTTACTAAATATTTAAATAGCTTTTCTTAGTGAAGTTGCCGTGTTTCTTTATTCCATTTTAAGCTGGTTGTAAACTATATCACTGCCCAGAATCAGTAACAAGCATAGCTTTCATTCATGTGTATGTATATTGAAACCCAAGTAAGTTGTTTCAGGGTTCCAAGTTGTTGGGTCTATTCTAGATTTCATTAAAAAAAAAAAAATTGTGGGTTGTTTTTGTTTGTTTGTTTGTTTGATCAGACCACCCACATTTTGACTGTTCTTTTTCCAAATCTGCAAGAAAAAGGTGAGACAGTAGTAATTTCTCGGTCTTCAAAGTGCATTTGTAGTCAAGCCTTTCTCCCTCTCCCATGTCCATATCTACAGCATTTTAACTGAAGAAAGTTGATAGACTGAGCCAACACTGTGTACTGCAAGATAAATATATATAAACCCAATGCTTAAAGCTTTCTGGGCTGCTTGGGAATGGATTTGGCATAAGAATTTGGGATTTTGCCTATGAGGTGATAATGTATCGTGTGGGTGATAGTGTATAACCTATTTCTGTTAGCAAATTGGATTACCAGTTAGCACATGTGAACAGGCTTGTTTTTGTGATGTGTGAAAAGAGGAACCTAGCTTGTGACTAATTCTTCTGCTTCCTTTTCAATTCTGTTGCTTCTGTCAGTCTTGGAAAACTTGAGTTGGGCTAATTTGTGTTAAGGGATGGCATGTTGGTTGGTTTGGAAATACTATAGTTGCTATGCAGTTGAGAGATTTTATTTTGTGTGAATTTTAGTGGTTCTCAGGACTGAAAGTTCTTACCACTTCTGTGATGTGATGGTATTTGTTGTTTTGGATCTGTGCCCTCATTGGAGATTGAAGTCTGTTGTGTGCCTGGAACTGAGTTTCTGGTTTCATTTCAACCAAAACATCACCAAGTTTGTATGCACCAAGACTGCACCTGCAGTAAACGGGATGATTCAGTGATTTGATTCTGAATCGTGCTACTGTAATGTGGGTGCAGCTGTAGAGTTTTGGATACTTCTGTAGTTGGCTTTTTTTTAAAGTTGAGGGGTGTTGGCTAATTCTCTTTTTAGGCAAATGGGTGCTTTTTGCTTGTGGCACAACTCCCAAAACCAACATAGACAGTTTAAGATATTGTTGACTGATTGTTCTTGATTGTCCTGATTAAGGTATTGTATCCTGGTTATCCCTAAGCTAGCTTGGAAGATTTGCATTTAGGCTCATTATAGGATTAATTTCATGAGTGGCAATGTGGGTTCTCCTAGGTCTGAAAAAACATAGATAGTTATTCAAATTTTGTTGTGTATTAAGTCCTGGAGAAGTAGAGTACATCTGTTCATGGAATTGAATAGAGAGAAAACCAACAACAGTATTCAGTCTCTGGATGTTTGGCTTTTCCTGTTCACTGCTTAGTGTTGTGTCAACCTTTCTTGGCCTGTATTGTGGCACTGAAGAGAAAAATCCGCCATGTCTATAGAGGCAAAATTGTTCAACTTTGTGCTCTTGGCCCTCTATTATGGAACAATTTAGTTTTCAAATGGTATTGTCCAGCCTCCTAGTTTCTCTTCAGTTCCGTGCATGGGTGAAGTAGATAAGTGTAAAAGACAGCAGCACTGTATAACATGAAACATGAACTAGAATATTTGCTCGTACCGTTTATACATATTGCAGGTGTACACGTGCTGTGGAGCTGATCTTTATTTTTCTTCTCATTGTAGCCGTGCGGGACGTTCCAAACAAGCAGCCAGTAAAGAGAATGAATCCAGCGAAGAGATGGATGTGTTTCAGAGTGGTTCACCAGTCAGTGATGACATTCCCCAGGAAGAAGTAACGGAAGAAGAGGAAGTTTCCACAATCACTGTAAGAGAAATGCCTGAGCTTTTCTTTTTCAGTCTTTGTGGTGTCCTCTCTGCACTGATGATGAGAGATGGCCTCTGTTCTTAGAATGACTTCTCCTGTTTTTAGAACTTAACCTTCCTCCTTTAAAATGAGTGGGGTGGTTGTCAGCTGCCACTGTTGTGTAGTGGAGCTGCACTGTAGCTTCCCAGAGAAGCTGCATTTCTTAGAATATACCACTTTTTGTCAATTGTCTTGAAGTTTCTGTCCTGTGTAGCCTTTCTTATCTGTATGCCAGAACTGTGTAGCATCTAACGGGAATTATTTTCCAGATAACTCCTGCTCATTCTTCTCATCTAGATTGTAATAGTGAATACAGCTTCTTTATACAAAACAGACACACAAAATGAATAGTACTGGAAAATAAGCATGGAGTCTTGGAACAGAATCCTAAACCAATTTCTTCCTCTTACCAGCATATGTTAAAATGAGTTCACTTTTATATTTATTTCATAGAAATACATTGGCAATGTTAGTAGTCGTACTAAAAATTAAACTTTGAATGCCTTCACACTTTTGGATACAGCTGATGGTTGGAGCATCTGAGTGTACGAAAACTCTGAGAAATGAAACTGGATTGTTTTGAATTTCGTTAAGGACGCGGGCTAAGTAACATCAAATGAAGTTAGGTCCTGGTCATTGACTGAAACTTGTACTTGTGACAAAATGAGTAATGAATGCCACTGTATATGGTTACTCCAACATTACTGAGTGAGCATGAGCATTTTTTCCATTATAAAATGTATTTGTTCTCGAATTTTTCTGTAAAAACATTTAAAATATCTTTTCTCCGAATAGGTCCGTCGCAGAACTTCCAAAAGGGAAAGACGATGAGTGAGCGTGTAGTTACCAGCCTTCCAGGTGAAAGCTTTGAAGAATGCTTTTAATATAAAGCTTGAGACTGAATGAAGCTGTTAGTGCGTAAATGGGGTTGCTGAAGAAAAGACAAAACCTGTTTTACTGCCCCTGCATTTGCAGTCCCTAGGTCACAAGCTTTATCCACACACATGTTGATATCATTAACTGTGGATTTTTGTGAAGTGTAATGTGCGCTGGCTTTGTAGACATATGAACTAAAGAAGAAAACTGTAAATAGTTCTTTTTTTAATGTTTCTGACTTATAAAGTGCTTGTATAGCTTTTATCTGCGGCTTTAAACTGACAGTACCCCACTGTTTATTGGATCGATTGATTTAAAAAAAGAACAGAGTTTGTTGAAAATTGATCTCAAGCAATATCTGTCAGTGTTCGTATTTGTACTCTTGTTGACATTTAACTGTGAAAAACAAGTCAGTTGAACAAATAGTGCCACTTTGTTTTGCCACTATTTGTCGAGGAGAAGAAGAAGAAGAAAAAAATGTCTTTGTTTCCTTCATGAATATAACCTAGTGTTTACCTTCAGGCACCTACTTACCATCAGAGGTGCCAAATTTCTTTTACAGTTGAACAATATTGGATAGAATAATACAAGAGATGCAAATTGGGAAAGAAGTTTTGTTTTACACCTCAGTATTGATGCCAGACTTTTCTGGACTTGTAGTGGCGTTGAAAATTCAAAAAGGATTTAAAATATTTTAATTTTAAAAGTGTGTTATTAAATAATGTACTGAATACCCTACCCATTTTATCTTCCCCTATCAGTTTTTATTAATCTACTGTATCAATAAAATTCTGTAACTGAGTTTTTAATAGTCTAGTATGTTAATGTGTATAGATATTTCCTTCTGAACATGATGTTCACAAAGAGCAAATTATTACTACATTATAATATGAAATCTGATATATAAACATTAGTGAAAATACAGTTCTTATTACAATGTAAAGTTAATCACAAAGAGAAATTTTATTGATGCAGTGTGTCTTTATAAAGCTGTTCTTGAGAGCCAAGTGTTTTGTATTTTATAGTGAAGTTGCATGTTTATGAAAAATGTGCTGAAAATGGGATGTAATGTTTTTTTTGAAACTCGTATCTAGCAGTAGTATATGGTAGGTTGCCTCATGAGAGATCCTTTTATTGAGAGTTTATTGTCCCTTTCTGTTTTGTTTTTGGTTTTTGAGCCAAATTTTTTTGGTATGAAGAGCTAAGTTTTTGTTGAATAACCAGCTGTCAGTTATTACAGTCAAGGTATTCAAGATTTGAATGAAGCTCCATTTTTATTTTGTGCTACAATAGAGAGGTTGGTTTGTGTTGGGTTTTTTGTGTTGTTTTTTGGGGTTTTTTTTTTTTAGTTATAATCTGCAAAAAAAACAAAAGAAACAAAATAATAGAGCAGTATCCTGTATGCAGTTTAACAGTTTACAAACTGTCTTTGAACCAAATTATATCTGTTACTATCCTCTGCTTAGCCAAGCACACATCATAATTTCAGGTGCTGTTCTCCCTCTGGTTCACTATAGTTGACAACACATGAAAAATCAATTTCTAACCTAAGATAATTTTATTTCATTGAATAATGGAGCATTTTCATACAATCTTTCAATAAATAAGTTATTGTTGCAAGGTTGCCTGTAAAGATTATAGGAAAGGACAATACTAAAACACAGATTTACCGATTTCCAAACTATAAGATCGCTAATAAAGCAAGCAACCCTTAGAATTTTTTCATTATGTATTTTTTTTGGTACCACTAGGAAGAAGTATTATAAACAATTAGATTATTCTGCCTCATCTTAACTTTCCCCCTCTTCCAGTATTCAGCTTTTCAACATTTATACCTATAGATACGGGGGAAATGCTGCCTAGAAAGGCAATTATGGTTGATGTGAATTGACTTTGAAATAGTTGGCACAACGGAACTGGCTTACGCTTCAGCAGTGCAAATGCAAGTTGTTGAGGGTTTTTTATGGTATAAAATGATTGAAAGCTAGCTTTATATTTTCCTCTTTGACAGAATTGCACTGAAAACATTTATGGAAGATGTACCTTTAAGTCAATTTTATACAAAAATATGAAAAATTAATGCTGAAACTGCTGCAGACTCTTGAGGCTTTATGTGCATAAACATGGTTAGGTTAAACTTCATGGAATATTGATGCACCATTACTGATCATAATGTTTATTGTAAATTTAAACTATAGTTTTGCAATTTAAATGTTGATTTCTTGGGTAATAATGTGTAATTCATTATTTCTTGAGAAATAGGCACAGCAAATATTTCATTCTTCTATTCAAACCTCTTCTAAGTTCATTCTCATCTCATATAAAGAAAATGAATATTTTATGTACTAACATTTTGAGATCTGCATACAGTAGCTACAGTAGATTATAATTATGTATAAAAGATAAATTGCTAACATTCAGTTAGCATGCTCTTCTGCAATGATAATGTTAAGTTTATAAAAATGTACTGTATTACATTAAAAGATCAAATTGAACTCGCTGTAACAAGTTCCAGTATGACATTTTTGTGAGATTACCGAAGTATCTTGCTGTACTTTGCAGCAAATAAAGCTTTTGTTACATTTCCTTTTCTTGCTGCAGTGCAACAGGAAACTTTCAGTGATCTGTAGTTCATGTGCAAAATCCAAACAGGGATTGTAATCTTGATACTTATTTAAAAATAATTCACTGATTCCAGAAGCTGGTGGTTTTTTACTTGTCACCGACTGAGATAATGAATATTTAGGGCTAGCTAACCTACTAATAGAAAGGAAACATGAATGTGTTTGAAAGTTCTAATGTGACTATACCTGTTCCAACTCAGATGATTAGCATCCTGTATTAACTATACTTGACTCTGCCAATTGACTTTATTTTCTACCAAAATTGAACCCTCTTTCAAATATTCTGACACTGGCTGTTTTGACACTTCGATCTCTGTGAACAAAAACATTAGTTTACAAAAAGATACTAATATTAAAGACATTTTCACCAAAAATGAATATGCTCAGTTTGTGAGTAACTTGCAAAACACTTAATACTTGAATACTAAATACATTATTCTGGCATAGCATTTGTCATCTGATACTTTAGAAGAGGCACCACCAAACTTGAGAGGTGTGTGTGCAGTTTTCTTGCTGCTTTTATTTGCATGTGTAGGTTTTGACAGATTGTCTGTTTTTTGTGAATGCACACAGTAGGTTTTGGATCCTACAAATTTACTTATCATTCCTACTTATCCCTATCCCTCTGTGCAGTTAATTCTTAAATGCATTCATCCTGTGCAAAATCTAAGTACAAACCTAAGAATGTTGTTTGAATATTCTCACAGCTGTGCAAACAGAGTGCACAAGGATCTTAAAACAGGATACCAGTGATAAACAAAATTCTGAGTTTGTGGATGGAATAATTTTACAAACTTACCTGTGTCTAAATAGATGTAGTGTAGAGATTGATACATCTTTACTTCATCCAAGTAGGTACAGGACATATTTTACAAATACTTTTTTAAAGAGACACATTCAGGTATGCCACTGATCAAGGCCGCATGTCTACAAACACACATGACTAAGATGAGTTCTAGATGGCCATCCTGCTACTCTGATGGTTCCATAATGACCAAAATGATAAAATTCACTTGACCAAGACCAGCCATCCATGAGGAGGAGTAGAAGAATCTGAATGCATTCTTTTTTTCTGTTGTGCTCACAGATTGCCATTCCAGTCTTTGCATCTTTGTTGGGTGTTGCCTTTACAAAAGTTATTTACTAATTTAGGTGCAATATCCTAGTGCTGGCAGAAGTGACTTCTGTTCCACAGACAAGCAAACTTCCTGACGTGTCAGTAGGTTTGCCCAACATCTTAGGATGCCCTCTTCATTGCGTACGGTACAGCTTCTGCTATTTTGGTGATCGTGAAAAAGTAAGAAGCTGAATGTTGGCAACCAGCATAGAAATACAGAAAAAAACCTCTACCCAATTTGCTTTAAAGTTCTTCAAATTCTGCTGTCTGAAAGAGCCAACCTCTTCACAGTGGTGCCCAAGTGCCGTTGTATTTGTGTGGGCAGGATCAACATGGTCTTGTACAAAGTGTACAGCAACGAAAAAGTTTCATGCTTGCATTTTTTTCAGTGCCTCACTGCAGTCATGATGTGGTTTTCAGTAGCACTTTAATTTCTGTAATGAAGATGTATATTGTACGTTCTTTTGAAATAGCAGCACCATATCTATGTAAGAGGGAAGAAAGCCTCTAAATACAGGTTTCTGCCCCTGCAAATAAGTATTTCAGCACTCATGTAGTACGTTGAAATTATTTCAACATACAGGTCCTTTGAAGGATGGATAACATCTTACAAGGTGTTTGATTTGTCTAGTTGTGTTTCCCATGCTTGTATCCTACCTCACGTATGTAGACACAAAGAAATGCAGTATTTTGTAAATCAAAGTGGTATTACTGAACACTGTCCCTGCTTACTTGGAAGTAATTTTGTTATTAAAAAAAAATGCAGGTCACAAATTTGTTAGTGGTTCTGAACAGATTCAGTGAGCTGATGGCTTCAGATAATGTTCTGTGATACTGTTTCAGTACTGTTGTTTTTCATTAATTTTCTATAGGTAAAAGACAATTGCACAAGTTATGACATGCAGTGTCATAACATAAGAGAACACGTGAACTTAGGTGCAATATTAATAGTGGTAACTTCAGTTGGTGTTACAACAGAAAAGATTGTGTTAGAATGAAACAATCTTACCCTAAAAAGCTTTTTCTTTACTATGTTGGGAAGACAAGCTGATAATGTAAAACAGCTTTCTTCTTGATCACAGCACCTTGAAATAGTCTGGTTTGGAAGAGCTGGCTTTTTTGGTAGATATATTTTAAACTTTCAGGTTCCTGTGTTCCTTGTAGTATATTCCTATTCAGCAAAATTAAATTCTTGTAAACTAAAGATATTTTGAAGAAGAGAAGAGTTTTTAATCTTTATTTAATAAAGTGATGAAGTGTTTATTTCAAGCAGAGAGGTTTTTGGGGGTTGGCTTTTGTTGGGTATGTTTTATAGCCATACCCATAGGTTCAGTAACATGTAACATGCATGTGATGTGCATCACCATTTTTCTGGAGTCTTTGACCTGCAACACACTGGAAGGCAGTAGAAACTACCTTTGTGTTTTCCCCAAAAAGCATTTACTTTTATCCTTCAGTAACCATTTCAAAAGATGAATAACTGGAGAAGGGAGAGAAAAAAATTATGGTTTTATTTATCTTCTGCTATAATCTGTGTGGTTTAGGTGATGAAAAAACAACAGTTTGCTCAGGCATGTGGTTGGGTGAAAAGTGGAGTATTAGAGATGAGATATTGATTTGAAAGGTGCTGGAGAGATGAGTAAAGAGTAGGGAATCAGCAGATCAGTGAGGCAGGAATGCAGTTTCTTGATACCAGATGCCCTGTCATAGCAGTGTTCTACTCAAGACGAAAGCCGAGATGGGGAAAACTTAAGTGATGATGATGTTATCATTATTACTTATTTAAGAAAGGAGAACTGAGGATATGTTGCTTGCTTTGATTTAGAGGAAAATGTGTAAGAACATGCATTGAATTGAGAATAATGCCCGGAGTGTTTGTGGAAAGAGGGTGATGGCTACTGCTGAGGGCAAATGTCATTAGTAAGGAATTTGGAGTAGTTTGGAAAGAGAAGATTCTAACCTCCATAGGTAGGAAGTAGGGCAGCATTCATTTATATGCTACACTAAAATTGGGGCAAAAGAGGTCAAGGCATATGCCATCGGGAAACAAGAGCTTTCAAAGCTGCCTAATAGCAGCAGCCTGCACAGGTCCACATTGCAGATAGCAGCATTTAACCATTGGAATGATGTTTCCTACAGTGCCTCTCATTAAATCTTTCAATGTGACCTCTTTTCTTAGCAGCATTTTGTGAAACCCTGATTATCTGGTCTTCCTTACTAATTTCAGTATATTTTCTTAGCAGCCTGGGATGATTCTCCCCTTCCTTCACATACAGATGTCCTCTTCTACAGGACAATGTGAGTCCTGTGCCCAGTCATTGCTGCTTTTCAGTGGGCCCCAGCCAGCAAGGTTTCTCAATCTTTCTGTTTGCGACATGGGCTCGTTGTTGAGAGGGTGCTTAGTCACTGAATGGCCTCCTCAGGGAAGCATTCACAGCAAGAAGCCCAACAATTCAGCAGTGTCTGGATGACACTCTTGGTCATTAAGTTTATTTTTAGGTAGTCCTGTGAGGAGGAGGGAGTTGGACCTGATGATCCTTATGGTTTCTTTCCAACTCGAGATAATCTGTGTTTCTAAATGCAGCTGTCGTGCTGCTTGTTTCACAGCCATTGAGCTGTAGAGCAAAAGCGGTCCTTGGACTGCAGGGCGTATTGAAAAAGGTGCGGACAGGTTTGGTAATTCACAAGAGAAGTAGTAGTTGAACTGCTGCTACGTTTTGATACCTCATTTTCCCAACATCTAGTGAACCAAGCTCCTTCCAAGGTTATGGGTTATAGTACTTCTCTAAAATTATGAAGGTGTCTTCCAATATCTGGTCTATATTACCCAGTGAAATGGCAAGTAAGGACTCCCCTGAAACATAAGTCGCTAACTATGTGTTCCTAAAGAAACTTTGTTTTCTAAGTCAAAAGGAGGAATAATATGGAGAGATTTACGCAGAAGTTTCCATTCACTCTTTCTTGCGCCTGGTATTAGAGAAGAAACAAGTCTTTGGTAGGAATGTGAAAGAAAATGAAGACTGTTGCAGTAGGGAAGACAAAGTTTTGCCAAACTATTTTTTGTAGTCGTGGAAAGAACAGGAAAAGTTACTCATGAAATATGTATCACTTCAGCAACATTTAATGATTATATACTTGGGTGCTATGTACTTGGGTATCACACTAAAACGTGTATAATGGGATATTACACTAATTCTCCATGGGATAGTGCTTAATCTCTGTAAGGATCTAAAATTTAATTTTGTTTTCATCTTAAGCTGTTCTGCTACTTTTATTGTTTATCTTTTTATCACTGTTACTTAATATCTGGTCAGCATCCATTGCCTGTTTTCAACTTTTGCATTTAAACAAAATATGGAAGTGAGAGATGGCCATGACACAGAATTGCTGTCATTTAGTGCTATCATATTTACTTTTTATAAAACATTTGATGTAACATGAGAACACTCTAAATCCCTACTTAATTCATTAATATGTTCAAAACTTGTGACTTTGTCATCTTAGTTTCTGTGCTACTATTTGATATTGAATTTGGAACATTGTTTTATTTTGTGTTTTTCTGTTTATGCAAGAAAAAGAAGTTGTTAGTACTGTAGCCGTCCCTGCTTAGGACCCACCATCCTATTTAAATTCAAGACTGATGAGGACTTCTAAATAGTTGTTTAGATAGCTGGTTTGTCCCATTTTGTTATAAAGGCAAAAAATAGCCAAAGTGTTCTTCAGTTAAAATTTCTGGGGTGAATGACTGAGACAACTGGAGGGCTTCTCAGGGTGGATCCTGTTTGAATCTCTGGATTCCATGTTCCCATTAATGTAGTGTGGTGTTCCTGATAGCCATTACCTCTGCTAGACATAGGGAGATATTAAACCTCACATCCTTTTCTGCAGTCTTTCAGCCACATTTTTCCATTCCTCTGTTGTGTTAATTTCAAAAGGAGTGGGAGTTTCATCTCTGCCAGGAAATTACTTCAAATCTTTAAATCTTTTTCTTGTGAGCCTTTTGCTTTTATGTATAATTTGTCTGTCATGGTCTTGATATCAAAAGGCATTTTGATGTTTTGTTGTTTTGGGTTTTAACCACATAAATTCAGACCTTTGGACATCTTAAGCTGTTTAGTTCCCCTGCAGGCATTCTGTGTAGGTGTACTGCTATTTCTAGCCAGTGACTCTACAATGTGATAGTAGTCTGTGTCCAGGCCTTCTGGGAAATACTTTTAGGAGGTCAGTGCTCAGAGTGGGTTCTGCCAGGACTCAGGTGACTTCTGGAGCAGTGCTTGAAGATCTGCTGTATTCTGGTTATCCCCTGTGCACCTGTGTGCAGCCTCATCCATGCTCTTGCAAATCTGGATTTCACGACACAAATTCCATCATGAGAGCCGATGGGGGTCATCTGGCCCGCTGATGTGACACAGCGTGGTGGGTTTTTTTGAGAACCTTCTGTGCCTGACAGTAGCCAACTGCTGCTAAACTACCAGGTTCACTACAGGTGGTGTAACATTTTCATGGAGTGCAGGCCAACTCACTTGAAGAAAGCATAAAGTTAGTGTATGCACAGTGTGTGAGCTTTGAGAGACACAATCATTCTACTTGGGTGTTCTTTCATTTCGTATCTACTGCTGATACGTTCCTGCAGCTGAGAGGTGCTGAAATGCTCAGTATGAGAGGGGTGAGAGTCCAGAACATGGCAGCTTTGTGTATGGCAAGGGGAAATCTTCTGTCTCACGTGCCAGAGAGAAATACAACCATGTAGGAACCATTGTTATTAAAGTAACAGATGAGTGTATTTGCTTCCTGTCTGCCATTTCTGCTGTTAGTCTTCTGAAACATCTGATATTTTAATTTTCTACAGAGTAGAAACTGAAATGCAACAGTTTTGTCATGTGTACATTTGTAAGAGAGGTCAGGTTGGGAGTATGTGCTGAAAAACCCAGGTGTTCCATGGTCTTGGCTTCTGTGCACAGCTGTGGCAGTGTTTGTAAGAACTCCAGTGCCTGTTGAGTTGTGCCTGTTTATTTTTCCTCTTACACATTTACATTTTTAATGTGCTGAAAAAGGTTTGAAAACAAGGTTTCAAGACTTAAGCATAGTATATTGTTTTTCTTATTTGAACCATGGTTCTTACTTTTCTTCACACGGTGTAGACTGCTGTGGAAATAGTGACTATGAAGGGGAGAGCTACCAAACTAGGGAGAAGTTCAAGTCCTCATAGGAGAGTGGCATTCACTGTTGCTCTACTCAACCGGCAGCATCTGACTTCAATAAAACACTGGCAGTAGCCATGGAAAACTCCTCAGAAGGAAAGTGTGATGTGCTAAAAAAATAAAATAATTGGCACATACCCTGTTATCTGTTTGGGATTTTTGTATCTTCCATACCTTTCAGTTTCTTTTAATGTTTCTGCTGTGTTCCTGTCCACTTTTATACTCTTCCTTTGTGTTAGTCGTGTGTAATGACACAAATACAAATAAGGAAAACCAAATTTATCTTAAGAAAAAGACTGACTAAAACTCCTAAAGTTCTGCCTGCTTTGTCATCAGCAGGTGCATTCTGCTCTTTTTGGTATGTTTACGGGCCCACAAGGCTCTGATGAACAGCAGTGATTAAAAACAGCCCCCGAGAATGAAGGTTCATCTCCCGCCATCGCTGGGACCATGTACCTGTTTGCACAGATCTGCTGTGGCTCAGAGCCAGAGCTCTGCAAGAGGAAAACTCATAAATGAAAAATGATGGAATGGAGCGAGGTAATAAATATACTTTTCAAACCCTATGAGAATATCACAGAAATAAAAAAAAAGAGATTCATGTGGCCTTTTTAAGTAATGCAGTGAATTTGATATTGGTGATGTTTGGGTGACTTATTGAAAAAGTGTCTCTATAAATAAAAAATCAAAAGTATTTAAGTCCTCTGCAAAGAGGAGTAACTTCATTGAACACTGCATGGTCAGTCATGTGGTGACCAAGTCACACAATGCTTTCTCTGCTGAAGGGAAGCAGTATAAATTCACGTTACTGAAAGAAGACTGGTAATGGTTTTAGATTCTGGCAATGGGGTATCACTTAATTCTCTCAACTTAGTGAGCTTGTGTCCGAGGGAGCCCTTTGCCCAGTCAGGATGCAGGGTTAGATGATTTCCTGCTGAGGTGGAGCAAGAGGTCAAGGGATGAAAACGCAGTTAGAGATACAGAACAGGCATGGATCAAAATTATTTTGCCAGTCAGAGATTTAACTATGCAATAGTGGATGGAGCTGGAAGATGAAGATGTGATTGCTGGGATGAGAAGAAGCTGCAAACTAGACCCCACCGTGGGCTGGTCCAGGTGGTAATCCATAAATTGTCTCAATCCAGGCCATATTTGAATTAGATGAGACAAGGAATGAATATTCTGGCTGCTCATACCAACACATGGGTTTTTTTTTTCTTGCACCTGTAAATAGCCCAGTTCTTGGCTTAGGAGGTATCAGTCAACCAGAGGAGTAGAAACAGTGGTTGGATGAGTGGACTCAGCAGTAGTTCAAGGGTACTCTGCCTCAAGGCTGGTAACGACTGTCTCGGATCTGTCCTGGGATGTGCTGTGTTTAATGCCTTTGTCAGTGACCTGGAGGAGATGGCAGAGTGCTCTCTTATGAAGTTCCCAGATGCCAGAACATGGAAGAAGGCAGTCAGCATGCCGGCATACAGAGACACCTAGAATCCTTCGGGACATGGGACCACCTCGTGAAGTTGAATGAACACCCATGGGAAATCCAGCCCCTGCACAGGAAGAACCCTTGGCCATGATGCAAGGCTGGGGACTGACTAGTTTGGGCAGCAGATCTGTTGAAAATCAGCTGGGGGAGCTGGTTTTAATAAATCACAGTGTGATGTATTAATAGGAGCAAAGCGAGTGGGTGATTAGTAGGTGGTGATTATCCTCTCTACCCAGTACTTATTAGACCACATCTAGATTTTGTGCTCAGGTTTGGCACCCTGAGAACCTGAAAAATTCCTGTGAGTTCAGTGGAGAGCCGCCATGACGGTCAGGCCTGGAGCACAGGCTCTGTGTGGGGAGGCTGGCAGAGCTGGGCTTTCAGCGTAGCTTTGGAAGAAGAGCAAAGAGCGGCCTGCTGATACTGGCAGGGAGGGTACTGAGCTGTTGGGCCCAGGCTTTTCACAGCAGGGTGTGGTGGGAGGAAGGCAGACACTGAACCTGGGTATAAGGCTGCATGCAAGGAGAAGCTTATAAAGATAAACTGACCAGAATGGGATCAGTAAGGCACGGGATCAGGTTGCCCAAGGAGAAAATAGTCTCTCTTGTAGATTTTCAAGAACCAGCTGTGTAAAGCCGTGAGCAACTTGGCCTCACCTCATGCCTAGCGCTACTCTGAACTAGATTTCGGCCGACAGACCTTCTGAGGTCCCTTTCAGTCTCATTTATCGTATGACCCCATTCCTGTAACAGCATCGCTTTTGAAGTGGGAATCATGAAATAGGACAAGTTTCCCTGGCTTGACAAATTTAGGTCACTCTATTATAGCATTCAATTTTTATTCCACCTGCCATTTAGCATCACCGCTGGTGAGTGTTAGGACAGTTTAGAAGATAACAAATACAAAACTAATAGATTGGTTATTCTTAATTTTTTAGATTTGGGTTCAAAATAGTTTCTCATACATTTGTGACATATATATGCATATATTTATACATATATATATATATATATGTATATATCGCCATGCCTGCACACATGCAGGCAGCTTGAAATCAGATTTTCACTTCTAGCTGATTTCTAGTTACCACTACCAGGAACATATGCATTGTTATGCTAATACATTATTATTATTATTATTATCATTATTATTATTATTATTATTATTATTACTACTACTACTACAAGGCACGTAGTATATCAAGGCCCTGTATGGCCACAGGCTTAATTCATGGTTCTCCTAATCCACTGAGTACTAAATTAAAATATTAAGATACTGTGGTGGACTTCTGATCCGGTTGAGTGAGGAACTACCTCATAGGCTTGTTTGAAGAATTTTAAATTTTTTTGGTATGGTGAGATGAATATTCCTCAGCGAACGACTGCCAGCTCTGAAGACAGACTTGGTGTGCTGCAGACACATTTGAGGAATTGCACATCTGTTGAGGCAGCCAACAGGTGCAGCAGTTGGTGCAGCAGTTTCTGGACTGTGCTTTGAAATCTTGTGGGTGTTCTGAAAGTTTCTCCTAGGATTGACAGAGGACTCTCATAGACATTTGAGGAGCATCAGTGTGCTGCTGCATGTGAGGATACTGAAACCTCGAACGGGTCTGGCCTGTTCCTGAAGAAAGGGGGCTCTGAGCTACTGTTCAGCTGATTCCTGGCTGAAGCAGACACGGGCATTTTCAGCAGGTATGGGGCAGCTCTTCAGAAGCGCTGCCTGGCTGAGAACACAGCTTCCCATAGCAGCAGTCAGTGCAGGACAGAGGCAGGGACCTTGCTGTGAGCAGCAGGCACGTGCCCTGCCATGGTGAGGATGTGCCACAGAGCACGGACCCCAGCAGTGTTGGGTCAGTGGCCCCTTTGACATCAGCAGCCTCAGCCTGAGTAAGGCTCCACAGGCCTGAGGCTGAGGAATGCTGGGGTCCTCTTACCAGGGCTGAGGATGTGGGCTTTTGTGCCTGGGAGGGTCCATGTTGCCAATTAGCAGAGCTGTGGGAGGATGAAAGTGGCCGTGCAACATCAGGGATGACAAGAAAGATCCACCAGATCTTCTCCAGGACTCTGCAGGTGCGAAAGCCTGAAAGACCCAAAAGCTCCACTTGAGGCAGAGTCTGTTGGGTGGGAAAGCAGGACTCCCACTATGACAAAGGCTGGTGTCTTCCTGGGCCTAGAAGCATGGCTCCTGCTCCCCCTGCAGATCTGCTCCCAGGGAAGGTATTCACTCCTGCAGCAAACCAGGAGCTGGAGACTCCCTCCAGTGCATGTCCATGCCTCAGCTGGTAGGCCTGGGAGAAAGCAGGTAATGGCAGCAGTGGGAGACTATCTGCTCACCCTGGTATACTCAATCTGGTATCTTGGGAGGCCTGCTATGGCCTTGGATCATGCTTTTCCTTGTGGGCACCAACAGTGTACCTTGGGAGACAGGAGTGACAGGAGGAAACGGTGACCCACCATCAAGCTGTCAGGTTGATGAGGTTGTCAAACAAAGGGAATCGGGAAAAAAAAATGGCTGAAAGGGGCCAATTTTGAGAAAAGCAGAGCTTTATGGGGAAAGGTCTGCTGCCTCTTCTGGGAAACTGAAACACTTGCATGCCTTTCCGAAGTGCTGATACACTGACACACGCAGCGTGAGGAGCAAACAGGAGAAACTGAAGATCTGCACTCAGTTGCAGGGCGGTGATCCAGTTCAGATCACAGAGATTTGGTGAGGTAGCGCACGTGACTGGAGTGCCACCATGGATGGATCAAAGGGAGGTTGGAACAGGAAGGTGAGGAGGGGGAGCTGCCCTTTACGTGAGTGCAGTGGGGATGCATCGAGCTCTCTGTGGGATGGAGGAGGAGCCAGCTGAGGGTTTATGGGTCAGGATTAGCAGGCAGGCCAACAGGGGTGACATTGTTGTGAATGTCTGATACAGACTGCCTTATCAAGAAGTGGACAGCTTCAGACAACTGAAGCCTGATCCCTGGGGGTACTTTAGCCTCCAGAGGTTCCTCCCTGCTTCAAACTGTGGTTTTGTATTATACTCTGCCTTCTAGGTAACTGCAGTGAAAATACCAGCCATGGGAGCAAAGCCCTGAAGAATTACATACGGAGCTGAGTGTTATTGCTGCAGTTGATGGAAGACACTCTAGATGATTTATCTCATTGCACAAAGACTGTGGATATCTGTAGCTGGGCCATGCCTCATCTGCCATATTCTTCCTCTTTCAATGGGGATGGTAGTGTTTTGGCTACTGCAATGTGCCTGGCTGCTTATAGCAGAGAGAGCAGGTTGGACCTTGACTTTTCTATCATAGAAAGACATAATTTGAGCCCCTACATCTTGAACAGAAACACTACATTGCATTCTCTCCAGTGGGCTCTTTTATCCCCCTTAACTGGACAAGTCAAAGAGCCTGATAGCAGAGCTGTTCTGCTGGCAAGAACTGGAGATAAAGGGGTGATGAAAGAGCTTCTACTTCATTGCAAAAAGGTTTTATTTAACACATGGTTTGTTTTGTCACCCAGTTCTCTCCTATAGCACTAGAGACTCCCAAGAGTTATTACTGGGTAAACAGGCTGTTTTATTAAGCAGACAGTACCGTAAGCAGGACTGTTTCCATTAACGTGGTATTCCACAGGGATAAGTTTGTATGTCCCTTCATCATAGAACTTACCTACTGAAGAAAAAACAAGCCAAAACAAACCCAATGGGCCTTTTCCTGTGTTATGTATGTAATAGTTATTGGCGCGGATTTTAACTTTCCTTCCTGCAAGGATGGCTTAGGGTTTCTTTTAGGATGTGGGAGATGCCAGCGTGTGTGATGTGAATAGCCAAAACCAGGTCAAGCAGAGGAGTTCATGACTGGACTGGAATTTTTTGGGGAGAGAGGCTGAGATCAAGGAATGGAAAAGTGGCTGTGCTGGGGAGTTGTACTGTACAAGAGAGACAGACTGCCTCCAGGAGTGGCCAGAAATGGGTGTCTAGGGGAGAATAAGAACAGGATAAAAATATACAGTAACTCCCCCAGACATCGCTGTTGCTGTGAGCTATTTTCAGTCCAGAGGATTTCCTGAGTTAGTTGTGGTTTAACTGTTTAATAACTTTCAATGGATCTCTCTTCCAAGTCCAGCTTCCCTTTCAGCCCACAAAAGCTACGCACGCAGGGTGCTCCCTGGCAAGCAGCTACAGTGTGAACTGCCCCTGATGATGTGTTTCTGAATCCAGTTCCTGCTGCTTTCATTTGACCATCCCTAGTTTTGGTGGCAGAGGACATGATGATACTGCTTCAGTTACCTCTGGTTTGGGGTTTTTTTGAAGACTATAAAGAAGCCATTCCATATCTTTAAAAAATGACAGCAAGGGTAATCAAACTTTTCAGTTCTGCTGTTTCATTTTGACATGAGGAGACTGGCACTGTCCCCAGTTTTGGTATAGTGATAGCTCTTTATTTCTTCTTATAATTCCTACCACTGGGTTTCCTTCTTTGGGCACTGAACTGCTAAAATGAAAGCATCTACCAAAATGTCAAAGCCTTGCCCATGATGGATAACAGTCAGCAGAGAGTGCATCTAGAAAACTCCCTAGCTATGGGAGAAATTTAATTCCTCCAGCAGGGATTGCAATCCTTTGCCTTACCCAAATAAAGCTTAAATGGCAGAAAACATGAGGAGAAGAGACAGTACTTCCTTAAACCTTTATTTCCTTTAAATGCTTTTTGCTCTTTGCCTCGGACAGCTGAACCCTCTTGCTTAGGATCATGAACACTGCACTGGCCCCAGTGTAACAGAAGTAGTAGGTGAGCCAATACTTCATTATCCAAACCCAGGATAGAATTTCTTCATCTGAAACTGTTCAGTTTCCCCTTACCATGTATTCTTGTTAACTTACTTCAACCTATTAAATACTCCCAAATTTCTCAGTAGCTCTATTACCTTGCTTACATGCAAATTTTTACAAAATGTTGCATGTCAAAGTTTACTTAGGCCTAGAGAAGTGTCTGCCATGACAGCTGCATTTGCCACTTGACTATCAGCCTGGAATTTTTGTAGGTAACTGCTTCTTTCTACTTTTTTATGCTATTAAACAATTACCAGAATTGCAATCCAACCCTTTGCACACACCAAAATCAGTAAGACAGTTTTTTGTTTTCAGTAGGATGAGAAAATTGTCCAAGATCAATCTGTAATTCACTGGAACAGTGGTTTGGTTTTCATACCTAAGGAAAGGGTGTACATTTCTCAGCTGTATGACCAGTATAGTATTTGATGAACTTAGTAGCTGGTAATTAGTTAGCAGCACATATAGAATGACCATAATACTCTGTTAGTCTGCTACTAAACAGTCAAAAAAACCCAACTGTGTAGGCTTGTAAAACCTGAAGAGGAAAGACGTCACTGGTAGTGCCACTCTGTTAGCAGGAGCTCCCAATGCTTACAAATTGCTTGTTGCAAGCAGATTTTTTCATGGTTGACTTCTTCAAAATTTATGGTCAGCCCTGCAACATTTGATTCTTTAACTTGTGTTTCACTTAGCCTGTGGTGCTCTCATTTGTTTACACTTCTTTGTCTCTCTGTTCCCTGTTGTGTTGGCATTTAATGTGAATGAGCTTCATAGCCTTGATTTTATTTTTTACTCAGTAAATACATGTTTCTAAAGGTTCTTCAGAAACAGGCCTGATTGTGTGAATGACTTAGGAGGCAGCTGAATGCGATCAGCAATGAAAAAGGTGCCAACACTCCCCCACACACATTTCATGTTGCTGTGAACAATGCCTGAATGTGTCCATGATTCTGTTGGGTAAGATGATGTCATCCTGGCTTTTTTCTTGCTTACACTGGTACAGATGTGCACATCCGCCTTTGAGAGACTCAAAAAGTTCATGCTGTAATCAGTGACAGAAAGACAGAGTCATAATGGCTCAAAATGTTTTGCTAGTTTCTCTAAAGTTGAATAATACCCTCACACTGGGCTACCCTGTGGCTTATGGTGAGAGGGATCCCAGGAGCCAACTCGTGGTGGCCTGATCTGGGGAGCTGCACCCCAACCTGGAGTGTCCCACTCACAGCTGCTGTCCCGAGATGGCAGCAGAAGGTTGCTCCCAAGCAAGGGAGAGGTGCAAGAGGACGTGTCTGCACCTTGCCCTTCCTCACCTGAACAAGAGCCCCTTTGGGTTGGGCTCTGGACAGGTGCAGGCAGAGGTGCCAGGCTGCACACACTGCCTGAGCAGCTGTTCCCCAGCTCCTCTGGAGGAAAAGAAGTCTGGGCCAGGCAGAAACCTCCTCCTGCAGCCTGGATCTGGCCCGCAGAACCCAGTTGGTCTCCGCTGAGTTAACTGATCCACGCTGTAACTGCACTGAAAATCATCTGCTTCTGCAAAATTTATGTATTTTAATTAACATGATTTGATGTGTGATGTGTGGGTATAAATGAGAACATTCTGAAAGTAGTTTCCGCTACTGTTTTGAACCTCTGTATCCATAAATCCAAGACTGTCAACATGTATTTGGTTTGATGCTGTTTCCAAAGTGTTGTTTTATATTCATGTTGATGCTATACATGTATTGAATCATTTTTTAATCTAGGAAATTAATGTTATTGTTGTGAGCAACAAATAGGCTCTTTGAAAAGGCTAAGGCTGAATTATCAGTGTGGCCAGTGGGCGTTAACAGGAACTGCTTTCTTTGTTATTTTAATCCAGTGACATTGCTGATAAGGGGCTTTGAGTTAGGAGAAGAAAGCAGGTTTGGTGCCTCTGCTTTATAGGCAGGCATTCTCTCTGAACTATGCATTATGGATCATAATAAACAGTTTAAAAGTACAATATGCTGACAAGAAGAAAATAGCCAATCATCTGATAATAATTTGTATTGCAGTGCAGTCATTTAAAACCTGTATACTTTCAGGAAAGAATAGATGTAGGTGCTAAAGAATCTATGTGAAAAAAGGAAATACAGGGCCAGTTAGGGTATGTGCATAATGGCTTTAAATAGATGAAGAGTGTGGCAATTAATTTGAATGCTGCTCAGTAGAATAAGTGCCCAGGGAGGTGTGGAAGAAAGCAGAAGGGAGCAAAAATGCCTGGATACTCCTGTAAGCAGCTGATGAAAGAAGAAGGATTACTTAAAATAATTTAAATATTGACTTGTGCTCTGGGTAATTTCCATCTGACTTAGTGGAAGTTTCTTTTTATCCAGATTTTAGTCAAATCCATCCATGTACATTGTTATGCTGAAGAAAGATTATTTTCTCAAAGACAATGTTTACAGTTTGCAAGATGATCAAACAGATGGTTTAAATTTGTTCTGATACTCTGTGTTTTTTTCACAGTCTCTTTGTAAGTTAAATAAACTTGAAAATGATCTGTCTAGAACAGTGTCATTTCCCAGATGAGATAGCTGCTTGAGGACATGCCTGTCTTCTCTCTTGGAAAAGATAATCCTCATCTTCAGTAAATAGCAATGACTGTGGTTCCCTGCTATTCCAGGACTTTTGATTCTCTCTCTGCTCTCCAAAATGAGCCCATGACTTCACTGCCTCATATCGTAGCTTCTAAAAGAGGTCCTTCATTATCCATTGTCCATGGACATTGTCCATGTCCTTTTCTGTTCCTTGTTCTGTTCCTGTTAGTCACCCTGACTGATCCAGTATAGATCCTCTCTTGCATGACAAGAGGGAGCTGGGAAAAAGCAGGGCAGCATGAAAGAGGTGATATTCCCAGTGTGCCAGAAGTGATATTCCCGGCGTGCACCTATTCAGAAGTGCAGACATTCCCTTTTAGCATCCCTCCAATTGTTTAAAGTCTCTTTTTCCTTGCTGGCAAAGCACCCACTGAAGCCCACAAATGATAGCCATGCGGGTTGTCTTTCAGAGGGCTGAACGTGTCACTGTTTGTCCTGTGTGTCACAGGCTGACGCTGCTTTCTGAATTTGCTCGAGTTTGTTCAGACTGGCTGATTTCAGCCCTCGGTAGCAGGCAGAGCAGCAGCCCTGGTCTGCCTCTTATGCAGTGAATGCAGTTAACAAAGGTCTTTTGATGTGCTCAGGGAAGCCTTGATAACGAAGGAGCTCTAGAAATTGTATTTGTGCATGACAAAACAGCAGGAGAAAAAAACTTCTTTCTTTCCTTCTTTCGTCCCCCTCCTCCCATTTTGGGACAAGGCTTCAAATTCAGCCTCGGTTTGCTGTGCACATTGCTGGCACCATTTTAATGATGTATGTCTGTTGCCTTTGTGAAGGACGAGAATCTACCCCTGCATCTACCTCAGCAAAGAGTTTGGCGAGGTGCTGGACTAATTCCTTTCCGTATTTAATTTAAGCAGAGCAGTATTAGATTGTAATTGGACACCTTTGAACTCTTCTTTGTAGCTGTTGTCTCTAAATCATTGTTAGTACAGCCAAATAGTCCTTCAAACCAATGTAAAGACCAGCCAAGAATATTAATCTAGTTGCTCTTTATCTTCTTCGCCTGGCACGGATAGGCAGTGTCAGAAAAGTGTGTAACTACACAGAAACTGAAACTTTCCCTTTCTTTCCTCTGCACATCTTTTACTTCTTTTTTCCAAGAAAAGGTATTGCTATTGGTATAGACATACTTTTTTTTCCTTCTTCCTCTCCACATCTTAATTTCTGACTGAATGGGAATCTTTGTTCTTTTCTCTGACATATACTACTGACAAGTAGAATTAAACAGTACTGAGACAGAAATTTCTTTGCTGCTTTTAGCAGCAGCAGAACAGTCACAATGGTGGGCCTTGTATTTGTCCCTCTTCCTTCTTTAGAAAAGGCCTCAGCAATCAGATCCTCCTGAGCCAAGGTAGTTTGAGTGGTCAGTTTTAACGAGACCAGGCTAACAGCAGGTAACCAGGGTAAGTCTAATGTGGACATTATTTATCCTATCTTAAATTATGATTTGCTGTTAGCTCTGCGCAAAACCCATGGCAGTGGGCATAGCTGACACCATGGTGGTTTGGAAAAGTTAGCAGGAAATTTTTTTTTTCATTTTTAGTCTAGTGTTTGCAGTGAGAAGATCAGGGTACACTCTTTGTAAGCATCTTTTTTTAAAACAGCGTATTTTTTACAAACTTGTGTGCATCTATGAATTCAGGCTCTGCAAGCAGGTTTGAACATATTACTGTCTGCTCATGGAAACAGTGGGGCCTGGGAGTGTTGTGAGGAAAAGGAAATACTGGGTTATAACCATCTTCTTTAGGTTATATTCTGGTGTATTTTTCTGTCTCTCTGAATGAGCAATATAGCTAATCTTTCAGGTGGCATAGATGATGCAAAACATATGCTGCTCATTTTGGTGATATCCCTGTTACACTAGCCTGGATTTCCAAATGAAAAATCATGTCTCCAGGTCACAAATACGGTTCTAGTGCCCACAGATATAGAAGAAAATTATCCAGTGGAAATGTCATTTCATCCAGAGAGGGAATGAAAACAAATATTTACAAATTTAAATCATAGAATCATAGAATTCTAAGGGTTGGAAGGAACCTTAAAGATCATACTATCCCAACTCCTCTGCCATGGGCAGGGACACTTCCCACTTGACCAGGTTGCTCAAGGCTTTATCCAATCTGTCCTTGAACACTGCCAGGCTTGGGGCATCCACAGCCTCCCTGGGTAACCTCTTCCAGTGTCTCACCACCCTCACAGTAAAAAATTTCTTCCTAATATCTAACCTAAATTCCCCCTCTTTCAGTTTGTACCCATTACTCCTTGTCCTTTCACTACAATTCCTGATGAAGAATCCCCTTCCAGCTTCCCTGTAAGACTCTTCAGGTACTGGAAGGTTGCTCTGAGGTCTCCTCGCAACCTTCTCTTCTGCAGGCTGAACAGTCCCAACTTTCCCAGCCAAATATTTTGGTGTTTCAGCCAGCTTATTCCTCTCAGCAGTAAGCAGAGACCTCGTACTACTCTTAGGGTAAGTGAAGGCAAAAGATCCAAGCCCACATCCTGGCCAAAGCCTTTCCTGCTTTCTGGAAGGGTATGGCCTGCCAGAGCTCCCTGGCAAAGGTGAGCCCTGCAGGGATCACGCCCTCTGTACACATCTGGGCTATAAAGTGCTAGATCTCCCAACACGTGCGTGCGTTGTGTTTCTGTTCAACACCCAACACCCCCCATTTTTGTTCTGTACCAAGTAACTTGTCACTGGGGCTCCATTACTCTCTTGGGTGAGACCTCCACTGGGAATTTATTATTTACACATCTGTGCTCCAAGATGGGCACTGGCAAATGTGCAGTAGCAGATGAGTGCTGCTGTAAGGGTTTCTGGTGTAATCTGAGGTGACAGGAGAGTGAAGGGATGTGGGGACAGCCATTAGCTAGACCTCTAGTTAGAGAAATGTTTGTTGGAGCTGGGTTCCTCCCATGTTTACAAATGATTGAGCGATCTGCTTAATGTGTTCAAGGACCTAAATAGGGATGCAAATTAAGCAGAATTTTAATGAAAAACCTCTCAGATATGGACATCTTGGCAAATTTTTCAGATGAATTTTCAAGAGCTTTATGTTAGTCTAGAGCAGGTTTGGTGCTCCTGAGGATTCCGGAAGAACAGCAGGGTTTTAAGCAAGGTGAGGAGACACTGCATGAGGGGAATGCAGACAAAAGGCACGGCACCAGCGTCAGGAGGAGAAAGGGGAAAAAAATCCCAGAAAGAAGTGTAAGCTGTGGTTTGAGGGTATGGATGGGTAACTTCACGTGATAAAGGTGCATTTGAGGTAAAACTGCAAACCCCTGGACAAAAGCATCCCGGATCGCTCTGTGGCTGTTAACAGCGCTTTGCTGGGGGTGGTTTCAGGGGGCTGCTGCCCGCACAGGACATCGCCGGTCTCGAGGAGACGACGACGACGCTGGCCAGGGAGGTGGCAGGCCCATGTGGCTGCAGGCCGGTGTGCTGTTCTTATTCCCAAAGCAAATGGGAAGGGAAAGGGAAAGGGGAGGAGTTGGCGGCGGCCCTGAGCGCGGCTCGGCCCCCGAGGCG
>VZTD01002622.1:1082296-1099221 GCA_013397725.1 Rhagologus leucostigma
TGCGGCCGGCAGGTGGCGCCACCGGCCCCGCGGCGGGCGCGGGGGAGGGGCCGCGCCGGCCCTGCCCTGAGGGAACCGGGGCCGCCCGGGACGCAGCGCCTTTCGGAGTGGGGTGTTTCCACCTAAAAATCCCCTCTGAGGCTGCCGAACCACCCAGTACCTGGCACTTTGCACTAAAGTTAATGGCTCTGGTTTATTGAGCTGTTCTGCTTTCCTTAATAACTTTAAGGGGAAGGGTGCTATAGAGTGAGTGATGTTTGTTTCCATTTTATTTCCTCGAAAAGCAAACAACATACTCAAAACTGTTGGAAAAACATAACCTTGAATGAGAATTTATATATACACACGCGAAGGGGAATTTGCAGGTAAATTAGTTTATATTACAAAGATGTTACCCAGTACAGCTATACAACCTATCACATCTCTATTTGGCATTAGAACATCCAAGCCCATGATTTCCATGAAAAAATAAACCAAACCCAAAAGCTGTTGCTGTAAATTGCTTCTAGCTGCTCATCAAAGTAGAAGCCTTTTTCATAATTTTTTTTCCTCCTGTTTACTGACTTTATATTTTTCTCCTTGTTTTCTCCTCTTTTCTCTAATAACATAGGGGGAAAAAGTCAAAACTGTCCATGACTTTCCAAGGGCTGCTTTTCGCACTAGAAAGAAAACCTATTAAGTACAGTATTTCCCAAGAAAATGTTATGAGCAACTATGTTTCAGAAAATGAGCAGCCCAGCCAGGGCTTGGAAAGAGTCCCTTCTTCAGATTGTCCTACCCACTGCAACTGAAACATCAGTTTCAGCTTTACGCCACAGAAATACGCTGCCTGATTTTGGCAGGGCAATCACCCTCCCATTGTATAGACACCGGTGAAGACAATGTTTCTCAGTGCTGATGTTTGTGTATAGTGACACAAGTTATTGAGATATCAAGGAAGTGCCATAAAAATGCTCCAATATCAGGGAAAGACACCTTATGGTACAAGACCTACAGAGCAAAACTTATGCATCTCTTTGGAATGATGGAAGATGTACAAATAAAAGTTTATGTGTTTGGGGTTTTTTTTTCGATTTTGGTGATGTAGCTGAAAGTTAACATACCTCCCACAGCCTGACTGTGGCCAGGAAGTGAGACACACGAAGGAGCGAAATCACCCATGTGAAGGCCATGAGCAAGGCACAGTTTCTCTGTTTGTGCCAGTAGCATGGCTTGAGAAGCTTGCTAATGGTTTTTGTATTCTGCAAATACTCCCATGAGCGAGATATCAAGGGGAGAGAGAAGAGCTAATTACCCTGGCTTCCGCTGCCCAGTTTCCCCCCTAGTTAAATAGGGCTGACAAATGCTTTGCATGGAGATTAAAGCTACTTTGTCATGGAAAATTGTAATTAGGGCTGATCATCTAGTTCTGCAGAAGCTCTAGTCAGACTGGTGGTAGCTCCAAAGAGCCCAGTGGCTTTTTGAATGGTAGAACCCTGCATATCGTGATCAATCTGACAGGCTTTTTAGCTGGTTAAAAATAAATCCCAACAATGGATAGATGTTTAGCTGGTTAAAAAGCAATGGCCAGATGTTGGTCACTTCCTTACCTGTCAGAAGCAGTCTTGAGAAGGCAATATTTTTATATTAGTTTTCTACCTTTCTGGCCTATTTTTACCAATGAATTTAAGAAAGATGGAAGTGAGTGAGAAATAAAATCTGTTGGGTCAAAAGTTAGCTTTTCCAGAGCAGTACTACATAAAAGAAAAATGAAAATATCTTCCCCCCCCTTTTTTTTGTAAAGGAAGCATTAGAGCCAGTGCTGGGCTCACCCGTGATGGCAGGTGGTGTCGGAATGGAGCTGACCCCAGGCCTGTACATGCCATGGGGCTGCATTCCTCACCCCACCACCTGTGCTCTGTGAGCTGCCTTCTAGCACTGTGACAGGCTTTTCATGAAGGACCCCTCAAATTCTAGTCTCTAGTAAGGCTGTGACCCAGGAGGAAGATAAGTTTGTCATTTAAAGCTTCCCAGGTTAAGCTTAGCTTATCTCTGTGCAGGTATGTGTCACAGCAGAGCTCTGGGGTGCAGCACTCATCAGGGAATCCTGTGGAGACAGGATTGCCCACTTCTTTTGGGCTAGGGCTGGCTTTCCTCCTTTTTCTTTTCTTAGCAGCAGCTATGAAGGAACTGGTTGAATTGGTCTCTGCCTTTCAGACAAAGATTTAGCAGAAGAACACCTGCACCTGCCCAATGTCATCTTTTAAAAGATATCTGGAGTCTTCTGTTCCCCTGTACAGGGCTGCATCACAGGTTGACTGCTAGCAGAGAAGACACCCACAGCATGCACAAAGCTTGGGCAAGAGAGGAGAGATAAGAGGACTTGCAAACCTGACAGTATTCACAAACTACAAATGCCTTTCCCACATCTCCAGTACTTCAAAGCCAAGGTCTGGGCTCAAATGTGTCAGCAACAGCCTCATCACCACCAAATACCGAGGGCATACCCCTTTGTGTTCGGAGTGCTCTTACATAGGTAGCAGCAGTGTTCCTTTTGTTACAGCAGTGGTGCTGATGATGCCAGGGTGCTGCTCTGGCACTGCCCTGCTGTGATTTCCTGTGTCCTTTTCAGAGGTGCTGCTTAGCAGGATCTGACTCCTTGTTCCACAGCAAGTTGTCTCTGTTGTTCCCAGACACATGACCTTGTATTTGTATGCATTGATTCTCAATTAAATTTGAGCTGCTTCTGTCCACCTCTGGCTTTGAGCAAGGTGAGAGCACAGGATAGGCCTAATGCTCATTGATTAAAAAGAAAAAAAGTAAAATCACTTTTAAACTAGATTGCAGTGGCTCCTGAACTCACTAGGAACAAAGTCCGCTTTAAAAATCAAGCTCCTATGGAAACTAAAGTGAACACTTTGGAATGCTCCTTTGCATCAATTCTGTCTTCTCAGTATAAAAGTCAAGAAAATAAGCAGGAGTTATGTTTTAGGCTTCCATGCAGAAAGACAAGGAGTGCAGCCTCTCATTTTCCTTCTGATTAGGTTGTTCTGTTCAAGATGTGATGTGGAGCCAACTTATAGCAAAGCAATTTCATTTGTCAGAGAGATGGGAACATAGAGGAAGAACCATCAGAGTGGCAAGGTACCAAGTGAGACGTATAAAGTATCAAATAGAACATAGGCTCCTCCACCTCCTGTGTGCTATTGCTGCCAAAGTGAAATGAGATAATGTTGAAACACTGAAATACACTGATCCTTTAAGCCCCAAATTGTATCCTGAGGAGGCTGAGCTCTACACCTCAGACAGACATGTGAGTCCTCCTCAGCATGCCAGGGCTCGGGGATTTAAAGTGAAGCATGGTGTAATTGTAAGATCAGCCCATTTCCTTAAGGAATACAGTTTTGTGCTGTCTTGCTAAGGAACCACAAGATCTGATGTAACGTTATTCATTAACGAAGTTCAAGGGTGAAAAAGGGCAGTAGGAGTAGGATGATGATGAGAAATAACGCGAACAGCAGATGAGACCTTCCAAGCCAACTGGGCTAACTGGCAAGAGCTTGCAGGGGCACAAAAATGTTCATGTTAGACGAGGCTTTTCTTGAGACTGCTGAAGAGCTGTTTACTTGTTCGGCTGATCGCCTCTGGCCAGTTTTAATCCTGAGAGTATGCCTGCCGTGTTCTCTGCTTTGATCTCTTTCCTTCTGAGTCAAAACGCAAAGATGTTATTAAGATAAATTAGTAAAGACAGCTCAGGAGCTGGGTGGGAAATGCTGATCATCATCTCCCCTGGAGATAAAGTAATCCCCATGCTCAATCAATTCAGAGTATGTAACAGCCCTGAACAACTCCTTTGAAACATGGGAAAACAATGGTGCTCTATGAATTGATTGTATTTGGCCTAATTATAGAAGACCTTTGAATAGGAGTACTTAGAAATAAACTGGAGAGAGTGCTAGAAATGTGCAGTGCTGAACAGGCACATAGAGTACATGGTTACATGGGCTGAGTAACCTGTGTGCTGTAACATTAAATGCCCTCTCCCTGTGCAGGCCTGGTTTCATTGACTGTCATAAGCAAAGGAGTGGAAGTGCTCTGGAAATAAAAAGCTATATAAACTCTAGTAAAGAAAAACACATGAGAGTGTCTGAATCGTGTGGCGCTGTTTCCATTTGAGAGCAGCCCTCAGGAATTGTTTGGTTTTGAGCAAAATGAATGAAAGTTGCAGTTTGGGCTTTTTGTTCTTTCAGTGTCTCTGTGCTGAGATGACAGACCCTTTTGGGAGCACATAGGTTAAACTGGTTAACTTGAGCAACCGGAAATGACAAATACCCTAAAAAGAGAAGATAAGTTGAAGAATTATTCTGAAGTGAGAGAAGATTAATAGCATCAGGGTATTTAGATAATAATTTCATTAAGAAAACTCAGACTCAACCTATAGCTATAATGCAAACCACTTATGTAACAACTACACTCCTCAGTAATTTCTACTTCTAGAATAATCACTAATAGAAACAATCAGCTATTGACGTAATCTCTCCTAAATGGTATAGTAAAGAATTGCTAAAGGTATACTACCTTTTGCAAAGATCAGTGTAAATCTGAGATATAAAATAATTAATATGCAGTTGCTGTGAGTTTTATAATTTCTGAAAGTTCATGAACATTTAACATTGCCTGCAGACCTGAAGGAGGACACACATCAGAAGTAACATAAAGCACCAGGGTGCATTGCAGAAAACAGGATGGGGTAGTATCTCAGTGCTTATAGCAATGTTTATAACTCTCCACTAGCCTGGCAGGGGGTCTAACCATATTAAACAAAATTTTGTGAGGTGGGTTTTTTTTTTTTTTGATTGTGATTTGTTCCCTGTGGTAACTCCAAGACCCCACTTGCACTTGCAGGCCTAATGAGGAGTTGGGGAGTTGGTTTTCAAGTATCAGTGGGTAGATAACCTAAGCATCTTTTGACAACTTGTACCATAGGGAACAGTGAGGAGTAATTGTGAATATAGGCGTCTCTGTGTTTTTGTTTTAGGGCAAAATAGAAATGGTAGTGTGATTGGGAGCTGGGATCACTCACGATAGGGGCAGCCAAGAATTTAAAGAAATCCTCCCTGGAAGTTCATTAAATTGGACATGTTTGTGACCTTAAACCTTTGGTTAAAGCTGAATTTTTGTTGGCTTCCAAATTCTATTCAGTCTGGTCTAAAATGAAGAATAAGTGAAGTGAGCACAAACAGCACGTGTTTCTGAGGCACAGGAGTTGCTCTAAGAGTGTCATAGGGAGCTGCACAGCAGGAGCTGTTTTGAAGCTGACTTGAAGCTGGCAAGGTCAGGACTGAGGGAAGAAAAATAAAGGAGCTACAGCATGAAGTATTATGATGTTTTTCTTTCCTTCCTTTTTTTTTTTTTTTGTTCTAGGCTTCTCCCAGAAGAATGCTGATGAAAAGCACAGCATCCCAATGCTCGCTTCCAGAATATGATTGTGTTGCAGTTGAAAATGGGATCAAGGAAGGTAGGGCAGCTTCTTTCTTGCAGCCATACATGCAGTGCTTGCTTCAAGTGACCGTTCACTGGGATCTGGCATCCAGGGCTGATGCAGCATTTCAGTGCAAGTTAAAAAGGTCTGTGTCAGAAATGACAAAACTGGCTTGGAGGTGAGTTTTGTGGATAATAAAATAGTAGCGTGCATTTAAATGTCATATTTTATCTATAGCTGTTGAACTGCTTTGGCATAACAGCTTAAGGGACAATACTGCCTCCATTTAGCAGGAGAAGCATCAGCTCTTGTCACAGATTACCAGTGACTTCCTCAAGGTCATGCAAGGAACTGCTGAGGAACTGGGAATAGAATCCAATTAAATTGGCTCCTAGGTCTATGGTCCCATTTATGGCTCAGTATTAAGCCAGGTCTTGCTCCTCTGGGCAGAGAAAGAAACATTTCCCTATATGCTCTTGCCTGGGCTAAATTTCATGGAAAAGCCAGTAACCAGCAAAAGAAATCTTATAAGCCTTTCCTTCTTTAAAGCAGGCTGACTTTCATCAAGGTCGGAAGGAAACAGTAGAGTTTCCAGTTAGCTGGGTCAGGATAGATAACAGCTGTTGGTTAGGAGAAGTCAATTACTTCCAAGTGAGACAGAAGTGACTGCAAAGAGGAGGCTGGTTGACCCAAGTCCCCTTCTCTGGCTGTGAGGCACCATGACTATGTGATAGAGCTTTTCAAGGATGGACTACATTTGTAGGTTCCCATGCACCCAAACTTTGTGCAGCCCTGTAGCTCAGTATTTACTGTACTCATGGTAACACACATTGCTGTTGTTTGGAACAGCCCAGAGGGTCTGCAGGAGCTCTGTAAGGCCTCAGGACTTATGGCTTTGTCTGGGCTTGTCTTGGCCTGTCCAGGGCTTTGCTGTAGCTTGTTTAGCTGGAACAGCAATTTCCAAATGACCAGGTGACTGTTAGACAACTTATTCTGCTTTTGCTTAGCTTTGTGTGATTCAACCATAATTTTAATTTTAATTTAGCTGAGAGTAACAAGTGGTTGTTTTATGTGGAACGAAGTATGCAGGGCCCTAGCAAAGTGATGTGGCGTAGAGGACTATAAACATGGTATCATGGCACAGGTCTCAAAAGGAAAGCTACTGGATGCACTGCAGAGGAGTACAGATCTGAGATGTCAGTAGAGGGCATGGGATGATACTTGAGCCCCCAGAGCTATAAACAACACATCAGTGGTCAATGACTAATGGTTAAATAAAGGCAGATCTGACAACTGGGTGAAACTGCTTTTAGAAGCAACAAAGAGAAAGGATCCAGTGTATATAAAATCTTATATATGGTGTGAGGCCAGCCACCTGAGGATCAAGGTGGGCAGTGGCAAGGTGAGTGTAAAGTGGAGAAGGCATAGGGACTATGAGATATGTGTTCCAGTTTTGTCTTTATCATTATGGAGACTTAATAGCATTCTCCTTTTTCTTTTCTATAATAATTAGATCAAGATTAATATTGAGTGATTGCAGGTTAAAGAAGCCTTGCTGCTTGCTGCTTGCTGCTCAGTGACAGTAACAGCTCGTAAGTTGTGTCTTTTTGGCCGTACCAGGACTTTTGAACAAAGTGCATCCAAGTGCCTTCCTAAAAAGATTGTCATCACACATTGAGAATTCTAAGCAAAAAGCTATGGGGGTGAAATAGCTCAGAAATTCACTAAAGTCAATCCTACATGTTTTTCCTAGCCATTTATTTACAAGAAAATGAATTGCTTATTTGATCCGTAGGAGGTGAAACAACCTTATAAAATTCTGAAACAGCATCCCTATGATTTAGCTGTTTCAGTCAAATATGAATCTTTTACTCAGCGTGTTTGCTATCAGTACATCAATAAGATTTGGGGAAAGTTATTTACACCTTATGTTTTTGAAGGAAAGGAAGGTGAATGGATCACTGGTTATTAAGAAAAAAGCTGAGAAGTTGTTTGTTATTGATTTATCCATTGCATACAGTAAATATTTCATTCAGTTATTTCATGAGGCTGTATACAAAATATAATATGTTGTATTTTGGTTTGCCTTGTAACATGGATATGCTACAAGAAACTTGCAATATAATAATATTTATTGTTATTTTTAGAATATGATTTGAATCATAGGTCTTTGTAATGAGGTTTGGCACGTGTACCGTGACTTTATTTTCCCTGAGCAAGAATGAATATTAACATACCTTACCATAAAACAAGCCTCTACTTAAAAAAATTTTTGTATGTAATTTACAACGATCTGGTGGTTTTATTGGAATATATCCCGATTTTCTAGTTCAGTTTAAATATACTTCTTGAAAAACCTTCTAGTACATCAGTCAAGTTTGCTGATAGTGAAATTTTCACTTGATGAATTTTAGCAACAAATTTCACTCAATATACAGAGATCTCCAAATGAAACTTTGGTTCTAATTCTCATAATGCAGCTATTGGCTATCAAGTAATTTTCCATTAAGACAAACCTGTATCCTGCACAGTTACACTGTGAAATAAGCATTTGGAGTACCTGAGTACTCTGAGAAGTAGAGTTCTGGATTGATTTCTGATGTCAAAGTTGTAAAGATCTTGTAATGTGAGATTTCTTTTCCACATCAAATATTCTGCTTGTAAGCACCTTGGGTTTTGAGCTGCAGCTCAAATTTCTTCCCTGAATTACGATACTTGGCTTGCAACTTTGTACTGCAGTACTGGGAGTTTGGCCCAGAAAGTAGGACAAGCAGTGATGCGAGATTCAGATTTACCAACTTCATATGACTTGTTTGGAAATTCCAGGATTGGGTAAGTTACCTTAAAAGCCCATGAAGATTGAAAAACAAGGTGAGACAGTGGCCAGCCACCCTCATTAGCTACTGCTGATACTGCATAGCAAAATTTCATTAAGGACTCTGTAGTGGCAGGTCGTACCAAAGTATCTTGCATAAAGTGACCAGTGTCTTTCGTTCCTGCCTGCCTCTGAACTACTTGTCTGATTGTCTCTGGAAATGGAGTTTATAAACTCTTACCTGACTCCCATGTGCTGCCAACTGGCCTACAGAATGTAGCTGGAAATGAGAACATCATTTGAGGAGTTTCAATTTATGTCTTTCTTTCTCCCTGCTGCCCGGAAGGTTTATGTGGCCTGCAAACATCTTCATGTCTGAAGAATATTTGTACAGCATCTGACATCTTGCTGAATGCAGAGGAAAAAATATGAGCCCTTTACTGCTAAGCAGAGATGACAACTTTCTAGTAACATAATTATGCTGAGGATCCATGTGTGTACTCTTGAAAAAACTTTTGTATGCTCCACTTATCTTAGCAAGAGCATTGAATTGTTTCTGGATTTTTTGCTGTAATTCCCATTTGCTACAAAAACCTACAGATGATCAAATAATGACTGAAAATATAATTTAATAGAAGTATTGAAACTGTGTACAAGGTAGGAAAAAATGTGTGTTTTATTTTCCTTGCTGCCCTTGATGGCATCTTCTATGTTGGATCACAGCTCCCTCTCTCAGACAGTGTTTGCCACCGTGTCACCTCTCATTCTTGCTGAGCTGCAGAGCAGTTCTGTTGGTGGACAGGAGTTGAATCTCCTCAGAGGGCTGCCCACACTTCAGCCTTGCATCACACGATCGAAGGGACTTCCTCCAGTGTAAGTGGTACTCACTGTAATGGCAACCGCTCTGTGACTCGGAATCCTGCTCCAGACTTGACAGTGCCTCTCAGGGCTCACAGGGCACTCGAGGCAGCCCTTACCTTGAGACTATAATAAACCTCATCGGAGCCTCCGGCCCACTCCATAGATTTTAGGGCAGATACAACTGTGAGGTGAGGTGCCCACAGAATGAGGACTGCAATATATAACCATCCCAGACAGGGATGTAGCTTTGAGCTAATGGGAAATCAGAGCCAAAACAGCTGAGCTTCTTGTTTCTGTGGCATTGTCTGAATCCCTTCTTCCACCAGCTGACTTTGCTCTTTAAATTCCCATTTCCCTTTCTCCTGCCCCCGCCCCTCCTTCTGCCATTGGCAATACAAACAACCTCAGTCTTGGTTCTTGTCAGTGAGAGGAAGAGAGCTTCTCTTTTTGAATAGATCAGATGCAGTAGGATCACAAGGAAAAAGAGAAGGCTGCCTCTTCCTTTTGTTCTGAGCATCCCATGACAGTCTAGGATTGACTAAACTGTTGCTTGCTGCTTGCTGCTTGCTGCTTGCTGCTTGCTGCTTGCTGTGTGCATCTGTCTAGATGTGTGTCTGGGTAACTTTTTTCTGGTCTGCCTTGAAAATGGCAAAAGCTGTCAGCTTGTCTTGGTCTCAAAGAGAAGCTGCCTCCTCCTCCAGCATGCGCTTGGTTTTTGTCAAGCAATGTGGGCCCCCGTGCTTGCCTGCCTTGTGAATTACCTGGAATACACAGTCGATGGATAGTACCTGTCAGCACATTTCACCAGACAGCTCCAGAGGGGGAAAAAAGAGTTTAAATAATCATCTCTCTCCCCTGTGCATCAAGGAACAGTGATAAAAAAATGGAGATAAAAGATTGTTAAAGCCTTAGGACATTTCATCTCTTTTCCTTGGGGTAAATGCAGGTCTCTTTCCTATAGTAAACACATTTCAAGCTGTTCAGTTTTAAATTTATTTAGTGACAATACTTCTGAGGCTTCCCTGGAGAGGTTATTTTGTAATTTAATAGACGCCACTGTTGGGGAATTTTTTTCTTGTTCTAATTTTCTAAGCACTCAGTGGTTTTCATCTTTAAAGCACATTACAGACATTAAATAATCTGCAGACAGTTACTGAGAGGTAGCTAAGCCATCACCTCTCACCCTGAGCCTTTCTGTTAATAACTCTGTGGGAACTCCATTCAACTTAACTCAAACATGTATTTCTGCAGTTAAATCAGAATTTGTAGTATGGTAAAATGGCAGGTCAGGCACAGATTTGGTTTTTTTTTTGGTTTTGTGTTTTCATTTAATGTGTGCCACTTACTCATCATTTCAGATGTCTCCTAACGTTCAGCCTTAATGGTGTTTTTGTTTTGCTGGCTGCATCTCATTGTTTTTAGCTCTACCCCAAACAACAATTCTTCCTTCACCTGCTGACGTGCACAAAGTGTGCATGGATGGTTTATTTAATGTTGCCTTGTCTTTGCAGGGCTCAGCTCCCTCTTCTGGTGCTATCACGCTTACCCTCCTTCTAGGCCATCTTCTGCACTGACGTCAAACTTATCTGGTCCTCCAAGGACCAGCTTGTGGTCACATCTGTGTTTCCTCTCTTCTCCCATAAATGAAGCAAAAACTGCTTCATTGCCCAAAACCACTAGAAAAATTACTGCTGTCTCTCCTATGTGCCACTCCATGTAGAACGACAGCTCCTCTTCAGCTCGGGAAAGCCTCTGTGCCTAAATACTGGAAAAACTTACCATAAGGACACAGGTCTCAGGAGATGGCAACAGTGCCCAATAATGTCTTTATGGGAAGGAAAAGTGTTCAAAGACCCTCTGTTACGGACAGTCAACAAATTGAATGCCTCTAGTTAGCCTGTTGCCCAAAATGTTCTAGAGCTGGCCCGAGGCCCTGTTCAGTTGGCCTTGGTGAGCCTGTGTCCTTGAACCCTCACCCTGGCTGCTGATCTGTAGGGGAGGAGGCTGAAGTGGGTGTTGATCTGCCTCCTGAGAGTCCCTCTGCATTCTGCATGAACGTGGAGCCAGTGACAATGCGGAATTTAGAACAGATTGGTCAGAACTAAATTTTTCAGGTCAGAAAGGCAGGGAAGCTGCTTGTGAGGATCACACAGCAACCGTTTCACCCCTTTGCCTGCTTAAACAGAGCCCCAGACAAAAACATCCATTCCACTTGGCTGCTAGTGTTTGAGAGCATATATATTTGCACTAGATTTTGATATGGAGATATTATAAACCATCTCTTGACCGGGACTGTGGTCCTCTGTTCAAGCTGCAGTTAGAGGGCTACATGCTCTCAGGCAAGAATTGCCTGTGTTGTGCTGGTGTGAATTGCCCTACATTTCTGCTGCCTCGCAATGTGTACACAGCTAAAAATAGCACTGGCCTTTTAACCGTCACACTGCACACCCAGCACTTACCTGAGAGTAGGCAAACATGGGCACATGGAACTAGGAAATTCAAGGTAGCGATCAAAAGAGCATTTGTCCACTTTGTTCTCCTCCTAATTCCTCCTGTGGATTGGGCTGTCATTTTAAATGTAGCAAGTGCCTGTGTATTCAGCCCTCACCACTCTAGATGGCAAGTTCACATGTTTTGCATTTTATAGTCTTGTATTTCAGGGCAGTGCCTAAAACTGTTGTCTTTTAAAAAGTTAACTCTGTGACAGAGGTTACATACTGCCTAAACCCCAGTAAATGGCTTAAAGAAGTATTTGCTATAGGATCATGGCTTTGTAATGTTCTAGTCCGCCCCCTGTTTTCACTTGGGTTAGCCTGCACAGTGCAGAGCCATATGTTATCCTGATACATCTGGCAGAGCAGATCAGAGTTTAGTCTGATGTTAAATTTCAGGTCAGTCAGAAAACAGAGTTTCAGTCACTGTCATAGACACATTTAAGTCAAAGCCTGAAAGAAAAAACCTCTTTGTATATTACTTGTTAATTTTTTCTGCAGAATGCCACATAATGAAATACTTCTCACCAGCTTACTGGCTGTAAAACTGGCATTTTACTTTTGGGGTGGTGATCTTGGAGGAAGGCCTGTATCCTGCACAGTTTCACTGATAGCACATGCCTTCCCCTGGCACCTCCTCTGGGAGGTTTGCACTTCATTTCAGATTTGTCAGCAAGACTAATGCCAGCCCTCCTGAGCATCATGAGTCCAGAGACAGTATGTTCCCCTGACAAAATCCCTAAGTCATGCTACATTACCTGTTGTAAATAGACCTCCAGAAGATATTCCATAGTCTGTGAGTGTGGATAAGTGTCCTGGGAGAATGTGATAGCACAGGAGAGTTTTGTTGAAGTGTTATAGGTAAGTGGGACAGCTGCAGGTGCACCTCCGTGTACAAAGCTGAAACACACAACTGGATAAAGACCCTGTGGCATGAGCAATGTCAGGCATTTGAACATTGTATCCCCTGATTTGGAGCACTCTGAACTCTTGCTTCCATCCTTTGTCTTTACTACTCTCAAAAATCTGGGCAACAAGGCAACAAAGCCTTTTGGAGTAATTGGTTTACTTCAGTTGTTTGCATTAGCAAACCTAATGAAAGCAAAAATAATGTAAGCAATATTTAAATGGTCAGAATACTTTGGAGTTTTTGGTGTTATTCTGATCTACAGCAGGCAGAGAGTTTCTAGAGATATAAATCAAGGCACTGGAAGTAGCAGAAAATGTATAGGCAGGTGATCATTTGATTAAAATGTATAGTATGTATAAAACGTAGCAAACCATTCTGTTAGCATTCAGTCTGCATCAATTTTATGATTAACTTTTTAATGTAAACAGGAAAATTGCAGTGTTTTGCATTTCCATTGAAAGGTGCCAGAACCAGTGACCTCTCTGTTGCTCTGTGGTGCAGGGTTAGAAGGAGAATACATGAAATTTTTCTGTCTCAAGGAACTTTGAATATGCTTGCAGAATAGACAGTGATAACAAACATCTCCCCAGTCTGTTTGGCCTGGCCGTGTCTCTTACCCTCTGGCACTGTGTTAAAGATGTTTTTAAGTATGTAGTTCTAAAGTATGCCTGCCTTGAGAAGAGCTGCTTTGTTTTTTCTGTCCTTTAATTTTCTTCCCTTTGCTTGGCACTCCTGGGAGGGAATAAAAGAGTTGAGATAACAACTGCTTGCATTGAGTTTAGTTTTACAAGTACTGTTATAACTAAATTATCTGGTCATCCAGCCAGAAAGACTAGAAAAGGCTCTATTAATTCTCCCTAACACACCAGCTGGGACTGCTGAACTTCACTAAAGGAAGCACTACAGATACTTGACTGGGTCACATCTGTTTATCATGCCTGGTTTATGCTTTCCTGAGATAAACATCCTACGCCAGTCAGTCTCCTTTCAAATAAAAGAGTGTCTACACCTCCAGTTCTTCTCCCTACCACCTCACCATGTGGTCTAACCTTTGATCATAAAACCCAAGGTGAGTTAACATAGATATGAGAGGTAACAGTCAATGTTTGAACATGGATCATACCAAATCTTGAACATCATGAAGACAGATGTTGAAAAGGCTCAACACAAGTGACATCTAAATGGACGCTTTTGCTAATGGGATGATAGCCAGTAAAGGCTGAGAAGTGAAGCTTACATTTACACAGCATGCAGCTGGAATGTTCCCATGAATCTTCAGAACTTTTGTCCTCCACAACTGTGGATTGCCAGGTAACAGATTTAATAAGAACCCTAAAACCATTCCCTAAATACCCATCCCCTCCAGGGTCCATCAAGCTACAGAACATTTCTGTAGTAAACAACAAAGTGGCTCAATCAATATCCTGCAGGATGAGCCTTGTCCCTGGAAGGGACAGGGTTGCTCTGCCACTGACTCTTGTCCTTACAGCTGATTTTCTTTGCACCTTCTTTCTGGCTGGGGAATTGCCTATAAAGGGAATGGAAAAAGAAGAAGGGACCAAAACCCCTAACACTTCTAGTATGAAGGCCCCCAAATTTCATGTACTAAGTGAACAGAGCAGTAGAACAGCAGAGAAGAGTATTGCCACTGTGTTATATGAGGCATGCAACTTCAAGCACTCTGTTAATAATGTTGCTATTACATTTAGTAGTGTAGCTTAAATTTAAGAGCTGGGTTTGCTCAGGTCAGTATAAGTAATTTAGAATAAATATTCTAATTAGGGTAGTCATGAGAAAAGTATTTAGTAATATTTTTAAAACTACACAGCATTTTTCTATTTCTTGCTATGTTAATCCCTCATAAACATGTTTTCATTAACATTCTTTTTTATTGAATGCTAAGATTATTGCAAATTAGGTCATAACAAAAGTTTTATACCATACAAAATTGCAAAGAAACCCTGCTAATTACTGCCAAAACCTTACTGCGCAGATGCCAAGGAAAATATCTAGCAAGACTGCTGGAACAATGCCCTCACAATCTGACCAATTGGACCTCAACATTGCATGTGTAGGCAACCAGAATGTCTGGAGGCTGCCTCATGGCTGGTGTGCAAGTAGCTAGGAAGAAGTTTGAGAGAGAGGTGAGAAGAGTGACTCAGCCCCACAGAACATAAAGATGCCGTTCTCCCAGCAGAGGTGGTTAGGGTGGAGCATTTGCCTCCCCAGAAGCTGAGTGTTCTGTTCAGAGTAAACAGTTGTGTTTTTATTCATTTCAAGTCCTTTGTATTCCCTTACTTTAATAGCTACCAAATAACTACCCAGAACTGTGTGTGGAGGGCATTGTTCAGGAAGAAAACGCATTTTATTCCCTCATTACCAGATGGCTTTGTACTTACAGACAGAGAGATAGAGAGGTACATGCCTTTCCTACATGGAGAAATTAGAGACACTTTAAATAGACTATTAAGATCAGTTTCATTAGAGTAACTCAACCCTCCCGGATGCACATAGACGAGATAACACCTGGCTAGTACTGATTTTTTGGATGTCAGTGATGGGATGAAACAGTAGTTTCCTGTCTTGCAGCAGTAGTGCGTGTATGAATTGATTTTTGTAAACTGCATTGAAAATAGAAGATGTAATACATACATATTATTCATGTGCCTTATGCTGTGAGAGTTAAAAACATAAACATTTGCTCTGAGACCAAAGCTAGAGTAGTTATAGAGCTTTTTAACTCCTTAGAGGGAAAAAGGATGGGTTTATTGTTTTAACATAAAAATTATTCATAGGGTTAATGGTTGGACTCGATCTTAGAGGCCTTCTCTAACCCTAAACATGTCTGTGATTCTATGCAAGCTGGTTCTCAGCTCTTGAACAGACTGAGGCATTCCTGAGATTAACGTTCAATGTTTAAAATAAATTCCATTTAGCTGGTGCTAGTGATCTTTAATAAGTGCATATTCTCTGATGGATCAGGGACACGTATGGAAGTTGTGAGGGAGAAAATGCAGTGATTTCCTTTTGGTGTGTGCAGTGCTTTTATTCCTCCTTTCTCTAGGTGTGTGAGCCCATGGGAATCTGGTTGTGATGCTTTTATGTATGAGATATTCCACATTTCTAATGGGGGAGTCTCCTGAGGTGACTTTATGATACTGTATTCCCTATCATCAGCTCTATGCCAGACGTGAATTCTGTGCCTTTAAAGCTAGCTCTGGGAGAGGGGGGAGAGCCGCTTGTAGCAGGTTCGGTTTGAGGAACCGGGCAGAAGCACCAGTTAAGTGTAGTGGTTTTAGTTCACATCCGAGTCACGGCACCAACTTAATGTGGTGGCTTGAGTGCTGGTCAAACGCTAATGCGCCCACTGAAATTATTTACTCACTTTCCTCTGTGAGATAAGGATTAGGAGAAAAGCAAAGCAGGCTCAAAACTTTAAGGAATATAAAGAAAGCTTTATTAACAGAACTAAAAAAAGAATAATAAGAGTCAGAATAAACCTTCAGAACACTTCTCCCCTCACCTCTTCTTTCCTTTCCCTCTGACAACGTAAAGAGACAAAATTGGGATTTTCAGTCAGTTTACCACCTCTATAATAATCTTTCTTCAGTTCACTTAGAGAGACAAGTCTCTCTTGCCATGCCATGGAGACTTCTCCACAAGAAACAGTTCTCTCGTGGCTTCAATGTCACAGCGAATCAGCCGCCTGGGAAATGGAAATCTGTTCGCAATGTGAGAGTCCCTTCCGTCGACTTACAGCTTTCTCCACAACTGTTTTCGAGGGTTCAATCTTTAGCTAATGGGGTCCATTTTAAGGATGAGCTGTTCAGAAGCAAAGGTTCTCTTCATCTATCTCTGGGATCATCTTCATCTCTGGGAACAGAGGTCTTCTTCTTCATCCCTGGGGGCAAGGGTCCCCATCACTCTCATCTCTCTCTCTGTTCAAGCCTATCATTAGGTCACACCTACTTCAACATTTGCTTGTTTCAGCACAGGTGCCTTTGCTCATGGTTGTGGTTTGAATGCTCCATCCTCCCATGCTTCTCATGAATTACAGGGATATTCTGATGTATCATAGTCCATCACCATAGCCTGACAAAAGAATTTCAGCTCCTAGGTTTGAAGGATCTCCTCTTTCTTCTCTCTCTGGGCTTCAGCTCGTCCTTCTTCACTGACTTCGGTGTCTCTATGTTTTTTTCTTCACGTGCCTTCACCTTTTCCTTTCCTCTGACTCAGGAGAGGATTGATGTCTGTAGGTTTCATCAGTTCTGGGGAATTTTACAGTGCTTGAAGACTGAGTCTTACCCGGGCCTTGCATCAGGAATTTGCTCCTTACTGTTGGTCACACAATCTCTGTGTGGTACTTTAAAATGGTACCCCATTAGC
>VZTD01002623.1:0-11874 GCA_013397725.1 Rhagologus leucostigma
AGTCACCCCAAGACAGTGTGTCATTTCTTTTGTTATTTTTTTACACTGATGATGGGCAGAGCATTGCCTTGAGGGAATTTTTGATTTCCTGATATTGCCTGTTCTCTGCTTTATGCTCTGATGTGAGTTTCCTCCTCTTTTGTTGACAGAACAGAAAACACAGCGTAGGGTTGTTCATTTTTTGTTTCCTTGTTTGCTTGCTTGCTTCTTTCTTCTTCTCTCCATATCTTTGGGAGTAGAGTAGAAGTTATTTCTACTACAATGTCGTGGTTTGACACTGGCCCAGCACGAGGCACCCACGAGAGCCGCTTGCTCACCCTCCCCTGCCACAGGTGGGCAGAGGAGGGAAAAGGAAAAACAAAAATTAATGAATACTTAATGAATGAGATAAGGACCGGGAGAAACATTTCAAGGGCGAAACAGGCTCAGCTTAAGTTGCAAAGTGAATTTATTACTAACAGAATCAGAGGAGGGTAATGAGAAGTAAAATAAGCCCTTAGAACACCTTCCCCCTCAGCCCTTCCCTCCTTCCCACTGACAGCGCAGGGAGACAGGGCACGGGGGTCTGGCCAGTCCATTACTGAGATTTCCTTCTGCCGCTGCGGGAGAGGAGTCTCCCCCTGTGAGGCNCCCACTGGAGCACAGCCTCCTCCAGGCATCCACCCGCTCCAGCACGGGCACCTCCCCCACGGGCTGCGGGTGGATCTCTGCATTCCCCGTGGGCCCACGGGCTGCAGGGCCACAGCTGCTTCACCATGGTCTGCACCACGGCCTGCAGAGGAACCTCGGCTCCGGCGCCTGGAGCACCTCCTCCCCCTCCTTCTGCACTGACCTTGGTGTCTCCATGTTGTTTGCCCTCACATGTTCTCACCTCCTCCTCTCATCTGACTAGCAGCAAAAACCCGTGACTTTGTTTTGATTTTCTTCTTAAATATGTCATCACAGAGGCATTACCAGCCTCTCTCATGGGCCCAGTTCTGGCCAGCAGCGTGTCCATCTTCAGAGCCATCAGCCATTGGCTCTGCCAGACATGGTGAGAAGCTTCCAGCAGCTTCCTCACAAGAGACATCTCTGTGGCCCCCCCGCTACCCAAAACCAGGCTGTGCCAAACCAATACATACAACAGGTGTGAAGTTGAACTGTCTGTGCTGGGACTGTGCAGGACCACACCATGGCTGGATTTTGGGCTCAGCTCTGCATGGGGAGTCTGGCCCCTTGAAAACAAAATAGTATAATATCAGAGTTTCAGATGCTGGGTTTTCAATGCATAGAATGTGTGGATTGGGTCTTTAAAACACAGGGTCTGCTTTTAGTTCAAAGCCCTCCAGCATCATCGGAGAAGGGGAAAGATTCACTGAGACTTTGCACCTACCACCCCCTGTGGAGATTGTGTGGTCTTGGGAAAAAGAAATATTGTAGTGATTAAGATGTTACTCTGGTTTAAAAGGTTGTTTCTCTCATTTCATGAACAGGAATGAATCTTTTTGAAGGTGATAATATGAAAAATGCACACCTAGCACTGAGTATGCAGTAAATTGTCCCTCTGACCCAGAGCTGGTGAAAGAAATGAACAATTGGATTCTGTTCTGTTGATGTTGGAATTATTTAATATTTATATAACCTGCTGTGGATTGTTAAACTTGGACACCAGCCAGACCTCCCACCCAGCCTCTTCCTCACTCTTCACTCCTTCTACAACAGGACAAGAGGGAAAATAGAAGATGGAAAAGCTCATGGGTTGAGATAAGGATAGGGAGATCACTCACCAGATACTGTCATGAAGAAAACAGACTCAAAGTTTGGAAAATGAATTTAATTTATTGCTGTTTGCATATAGAGTAGGATGGTGAGAACAAGCACAGAACTAGAGCCCTTTCCCTTCCACCCTTCTTCATCACAAGCCAAAATTCACCCTTTCATTCCCAGCTTCTCCACCTCCTCCTGCATGGCGGGTCAGGGGGACAGGGAATAGGGATTGCAGTCTATTCGTAGTAAGTTTTCTCTTCCACTCCTTCCTCCTCGCTCTCTTGCCTGCTCAGGTGTGGATCCCATCTGAGGCTGCAGTCCATCGGGAACATCCATCTCCAGAGTGGGGTCCCCATAGGCTGCAGTCCTTCAAGGCGCACCCACCCCACCAGTGTTACAAGTGATAATATTGCAAAGAACAGAGACACAGCAGAAAGAAATGAAACACAAATACAAATAAACCTGGTGCTTAGTTGATTTGTTTCAATCAGCAAATGCCAAAGTGTTTGAGGAAGATTTGCAGTACTGTTATTGTCCCTTTGCCTCCAGCCCATGTACCAAGTTTAAATGAATTTGTTACTGACAACAACTGAGCTCAAAGAACGACCTAAATGAAATGCTAACAATAATCTAAGTCATGCTAATTTAATTCAAAGAACTTGAATGATTTATTCTTAACTTCAGTGGTAAAGAGAGAACATCTATACAAACTACACTGCCTGGAGAGTTGCATTAGAGATGAATTGTGTCTTATAATGAAATATCAAGATTTTGCATGGGCTCCAGCTTTTATTATAGTTCCTATCTCATGCAAACCTTGCACTTGACACAGGATAGAATCCTTACTAGTGTATTTTTCAGTTTAGGATTGCTGAAAATCAGAATAAGGGAATGAACACCTGGAAAAGCATACAGAAATAGTAAACTAATAAAAACCACATACTTTTCTTCCTTTGTTGAAGAAATCAGTGACAAGATCAAAAATATAAAGTTAATGCTGTACATTATGACGAAGGAGAGAATAGATTTCATGGCTTTGATGTGGGCATCCATGCTGAGGTTGTTCATGGAGTTTGTCTGCATCTTGCATTTGTGTCTCCAGAGAGAAAAGAGAAGGAGAAGTGCAGAAAAGATGACTGCTGTGAAGGAAGTGACAAATCCAAAGCCATAGATAAAGTACATATGGAAAAAAACATCATCAGTTTTGCTAGTCAGTTTCAAAAGATTTCCTTGTGTGGTGTAATTGTGGCTGTTACTGAGCTTTTTATCAGCAATGTCATAGCTGGTGATGCCGATAGCCAAGGCTGAAAACACTGACCCCAACAAGAGCAAGGGCACAATCCTGTCAGTTTTTACTTTCAGGTGGATGAAACAGCTGTTCCTGAAATTGGCAATTTTTATACAATAAAAAACACAAAGACAGGCAGAAACCCACAGGTTGAAACAATTAGAAAAGCTTTGAAAAAATACAGTTAGTTGAAATGCGGGGTGAACAAAAAGGTAATTGGCATAAGTTACTGAAAGGGAGCAATATACCCATGAGAAGCACAAATAGCAAAACCTGGAGCATCCCAGAAACATCAAGATCTTCTCATTAGAGTTCAAGGCTTTCTTTTTGACCCAGGCAATGCAAAGCACAGAAACAAGGAAAGCGTTTATCCACATGCCAGCAAAGGCCTCCAGGGTGATGATGGCCAAAGCTGTGGCACTGAATGAAGTGACATTGGATTGCTGTGGAGAGTGACAAGCTTCCATGCTGCGAGCTGGGGAGCGGAGCTGTGCTGGCCAAGGGGGCTGTGGCAGCAGTGCCTGAGGCAGGGCAGTGCCTGCTGTTGGTGGAGTGTCAGGGATGGCGAGAGGAGCTTTACAGAGCTGCTGCTGCTGCTGCTGCTGGTGGTGGTGCTGGTGGTGCTGGTGGTGCTGGTGGGGGGATTTTGGTGCCGCTGCTCTGGGGAGCAGGGCAGGTGCAAGGATGTAAATGTGCTGGGTATCCCCTTACACGGGGCCGGTGTCACTGTTGACTATTTGAATGTTGGTTCAGGGGGGCTGTGTTGAGTGACACAAACAGTGGAGATGTTTTTCTGCAATGGAGAGTGTTGTGCTTTTGTGAGTGACCCCTGTTTGATCAGTGTCAGGCTTCAGGGCCTGGGTTCTTCTGTCCCTTGGTCAACTGCAGTGACCAAGTTCATTTTGGATACACCGATTCAAAACTATTATTTCTTTTTGTAATTATTGATATTGATAGCGGGCAGAGCATTTCCTTGAGTGAGTTTTAGTTTCCTGATATTCCCTGTTGCCTGCTGTATGTTTTGATGTGAGTTTCCTCTCTGGTTTTGCTGACAGAACAGAAAACACTGTAGATTTGGGGCGGGGGTTCTTTTTAATTTTTTTTCTCTTTTATTTCTTCTTCTCTCCATATGTTTGTGAGAAAAATGGAAGTTATTTCTATTATGAAAGTTTGAAGATGAACAGTCTGTTCTGGGTCTGTACTTGTACAGAGACATTAAATGAATATTTGTTGTGGTTTAGGAATGGTCCTCCCCAGTTCTGTCCCCCCACTGCAACTCTGCAAACAACATTGCTGCTGTCTTTCACCCCCTTTTTCCCATGTTCCTTCTCCCCTGCACTGGAATTCGAGGAACAAAAGGCAAGGGTCATGGGTTAAGATAAGAACAATTTACTGGAAACAGCAATGAGATAAGAAAGTGAACAGTAACAGCAACAATACTGATGTCAAGGGTATAAGAAAAGAAATGATTCATATGGTAATATATCCCCAGTAATAGACTATATCAGAAGGAACCCCTTCTCCCCAGACAAGAGTCCCTTTGCCTTGCCCCCATCAATGGTGTGAGAATAACCCCTGAGTACTGGCAATGCGCTCTCCTGGATACTGCAAAAATTAACCTTGTCCTGACTGGAACCAGGAAAAAAATGTTACAGTAGCAGGACCACACTTTGTTTGTGGCTTGGGCTCAGCTCTGTGTGGGGAATCTGGTACCTTAAAAAACCATAAAGGTGTATATAAATCAGAGTCTCCAATGCTGGGTTTTCAAATCAAGAAGATATGGATCAGGTGCTTGAAAGACAGGAATCTGGTTATTGTTCAATTCCATCCCCTCTGGCACCACTCTAGAAGGGGAAGGATTCTCCAGGACTTTGTATCTACCAGCTTATGCTGATTTTTTGGATGCCCTTGTGCATCTCAAAACACATCATACTGCTGATTTTATGCATATGGGGGGACACACAGCTGCATTGTGATCTGAGAGACATCACACACAGACTGCAATGCTTCCATTTGAGCTTGGTTTAGGCTCAACATCTTCCCTCTCCAGAATCCTTGTCTTCCTTCTTTATTATAGGAAATCCCAGATGATTAGTCTTGGTAAGCTAACTAGTTAGGCTATTAGTTGCCCAGTTTCTTCTGAACAAATCCATTCCATCCATAACTGAACTTCAATGTCCAGAAGGCCACAATTGTTTCAGGATACAATCCTGGAAAACAAAATGAAATCTCCTCAGGGTAGGTATTATGAACTTGTTACGGAAATATTGATTCAACTCCAGATCCTTCTTAGCTACAGAAGGCGGATTGGCATGTTATAAAGTGGCATTAATTATTTGTTTGCTTGTTTCTGGGCAGTTGCTGTTTAAGGAGAGTTGGGTAGGTGGGTGAGGCAGACTGGTAGAATGTGTGGTCTTTGGAAAAAGACATACTGCTGTGGCTGAGAGGTTGCTCTGGCCTAAGTGGTTGTACCTCTCAATTCAGAAGCAGGAGGGAAGCTTTTTGTAGGTGCTATTACAAGAAATGCATACCTGGCACTGGGCATGAGGTAAAACAACCCTCTGAGCCTGAGCTGAGGGCTTTTACCCTCTGAGGTAAAATAAGTGACCAGTTCAGTTTCTTCTCTGTTCATGCTGGTGTGAAGGAACCTTTCCTGATTCCTTCACAGGAGGCCCTCTGACAGTCACACCCCACCACCAGAGACTGTCACTGCTGGGACCAAAGCCCCTTCACAGTGGGCAGCTGCCCCACTCCACTCCCTACACACACCACACTCACAGAGCTAGACCAAGTTTCCTCACCAGCTCGGCACTGGGTTTCCCACAGCAGAGTCTCAGGCCTCTGGACCTTTAAGCAGTTTAATCATGGCACAGTAACACAGGAGCAGCTCAAGCTGGGTGCCTCTGAGGAGGTAACCCAAACAATTGGATCCCTGGGATTTTGTGTCCTTCCAGTCTATGCCCGTGATGGTTGGAGTGTCCAGTCACCTGGCTGGTGCCACAGGTCCCCATGCCCTTTGTTGTGCAAGGGTTGGCACCATGCTTGGGGCTCCCAGCACCTACCCACAGCCTGCAGCTCCCATTGCAGCTGCTCACTGAGCTGTCTGCACCGAATGTATTCCTCCACACTGGAACTATTTCACATTTGCAGGCCCTGTCGTGGTGAGTTGACCTTGGGCAGCTCTCAGAGCCCCACTCAGTCACTCCTTCACTCTCACTCTGGAACAGGGCAGGAGTGGCAAATAAGGTGGAATTACTCATGAGTCGAAATAAAGACAGGGAAATCACTCACCAGTTATTCTCACAGACAAAACAGACTCGACACGGGGAAAATCAGTTTAATGTATTGCCTATTGAAAACAGAGTAGGATAATGTAGAACATGCACAAAACTAGAATATCTTATCTTCACCCCCCAGTAATCCCAGGCTCAATTTAACTCATTCTGAGATTCTCTACCACCAACTCTCCCTCAGCAGTGCAGGAGGACAGGGAATGGGGATTGCCGTCAGTTCATAACAAGTCTCCTCCACTCTTCCCCTGCTACAGCATGGCTCCCTCCCATGGGCTGCAGTCCTTCAGGACTGCTCTTTTCCCAGAGGAGCCACAACGGTCGCTGATGAGATGAGCAGTGTCCTGTGTCGGGTCCATTGGAGAGCCTGGAACTGCCTTTTCCCAGCATGGGACAGCCTTGACCTTGCCCCTCTGAGACCCCACAGGCCCCCAGAGGCATCACCTGGCCCAGGGACCCTGTACATCAGCTTGTGGGTCATTGTGAGATGAAATTGTGACTTTATTCCACGCTGCGCCTTGCACAAAACCCACTTGTTCCAGGGGGTTTTACTGAGCCAGAGTCCACTGGGAGAAGCCAATCTCATCACCAAATCAAGGCAGGCCAGGAGAGCAGTCACACAGAGCAGGGAATCCTGTCCTTGCAGGCAGTGGGGCAGAGAGGACACGCAGGGCTGGCGTGGGAAGGGGGCTCTGCACCCGCTGAGCACCCCGGGGCCGTTCCTGCCTCGCTGTTTGTGCATCAGTGACCACCTCTGGTGAGTGACAGGGATCAGCGTGTTCACACAGAGCTGTCAGCCACTGCCAGACAGTGATACAGCTCCTAATATATCACACAGCCCTGGCAGGAAAAAAGGTAAACCAAAATAGAGATAAACCTGTTGTTTATTGCAGTCATTTCAATCAGTGAAAATCAAAACATTTGAGGAAGATTTGCGGTATGATTATTGTCCTTTTGCACCCAGCCGATGTGTACAAGGTCTAAATGACTTTGCTATTGACAAGAATTTGAAATACATATTCTTAACCTCTAAGGTGAACATCTCTATGATCTACACTGCTTGGAGAGTTGCACTGGAAATTAATTGAACTTGTTTTCTAAAAAGAAGTATCAACATTTTACATGAGCTCCAGCTTTTGTTACAGTTTCTACCTCATGCAAACCTTGCACTTCACACAGGAAAGAACCCTTAGCAGTGTCTTTTCCAGCTTGGGATTGCTGAAAATCAGAATAAGGGAATGAACACCTGGAAAAGCATGCTGAATTAAGTAAACAAGAAACAGCACGTGATTTTTGTACTTTGTTGAATAAATTAGAGTCAAGATCAAAGACATAAAGTTGATGCTGTACATTATGAAGAAGGAGAGAATGGATTTCATGGCTCTGACGTGGGCATCCACGCTGAGGCTGTTCATGGAGTTCGTCTGCATCTTGCGTTTGTGTCTCCAAAGAGAAAAGAGAAGGAAAACAGCAGAAAAGATGACTGCCATGAATGAAGTGGTATATACAAAGCCAGTGAGAAAATGAATAGGGTATAAATGTTCCTCTGTTCTGATAGTAGCTTTCCAAAATCTTCCTTGGCAGGTGAAATTGAGGTTTTTACAGACAGCTTCATCAAGAATGTTGTAGACAAGAATTCCAAGAACCAGGGAGAAAATCACTGATGCCAACAAGAGCCATAGCACCATCCTGTCAATATTTACTTTCAGGTAGATAAAGAACCTGTTCCTGAAATTGGCAATTTTTATGCAATAAAAAACACAAAGACAGGCAGAAACCCAAAAATTGGAGCAATTAAAAAAGCTATAAGCACCTTGAAGTAGTTGAAGTGTGTGATGAACATAAAGACAATAGGGATAAATTTTTGATAGAAAGGAATATATCCATGAGAAGCACAAAGAGCAAAACCTGCAGCATCCCAGCAGAAGCAAGATCTTCTCATTAGAGTTCAGGGTTTTCTTTTTGAACCAGGCAATGCAAAGCACAGAAACAAGGAAAGCGTTTATCCACATGCCAGCAAACGTCTCAAGGGTGATGATGGCCACAGTCGTGGCATTGTATGAAGTGACATTGGATTGCTGTGGAGAGTGACAAGCTTCCATGCTGCGAGCTGGGGAGCGGAGCTGTGCTGGCCAAGGGGGCTGTGGCAGCAGTGCCTGAGGCAGGGCAGTGGCTGCTGTTGGTGGAGTGTCAGGGATGGCGAGAGGAGCTTTACAGAGCTGCTGCTGCTGCTGCTGCTGCTGCTGCTGCTGCTGCTGGTGCTGGTGGTGCTGGTGGGGGGATTTTGGTGCCGCTGCTCTGGGGAGCAGGGCAGGTGCAGGGATGTAAATGTGCTGGGTATCCCCTTACACGGGGCTGGTGTCACTGTTGACTATTTGAATGTTGGTTCAGGGGGGCTGTGTTGGGTGACACAAACAGCGAAGATGTTTTTCTGCAATGGAGAGTGTTGTGCTTCTGTGCCTGACCCCTGTTTGATCAGTGTCAGGCTTCAGAACCTGGGTTCTTCTGTCCCTTCATCACCTCCAATGACTGATTTTGTTTTGGATGCACTCATTCAAAAATATTATTTCTCATGATAATTTTTGATATTGATAGCGGGCAGAGGATTTCCTTATGAAAATTTTAACTTCCTGATATTGCCTGTTCTCTGCTTTATGCTTTTATGTGAGTTTCCTCCCCTCTGGTTTTGCTGACAGAACCAAAAACACTGCGTAGGGCAGGTGGTGTTTTGTTTGCTTCTTTCTTCTTCTCTCCAAGTGTTTGTGAGGAGAATGGAAATTGTTTCTATTACAACAGGTCTGAATATGAAGTCTCTGTGCTGGGACTGTGCTTGTACAGGGGCCTGAAATGAAAACATTACAGTAGCAGGACCTACTGTGGCTGGGGCTTGGGCTCAGCTCTGCGTGGGGAATCATGTACCTTATAAAAAACATGACTATAAAATCAGAGTCTCCAGTGCTGGGTTTTCAAAGCATGAAGATATGGATCAGGTGCTTGAAATACAGGAGTCTGATTTTAGTTCAAATCCATCCCCTCTGGCACCATGAGAAGGGGAGGGATTCTCCAAGACTTGGTATCTCGCAGCCCATGTGCGTATTTTGGATGCCCTTGTGCATCTCCAATGGCACCAGACCCCAATGTTTCTCCAGACGGACACACAGCTGTATTGAGATGTGAGTCACATCACACGGGTACTAAATTGCTGCCATCAGAGGTTGATTCAGGTTGAACCTCTTCCCTCTCCAGAATCTGTTTCTTTCTCCTTTTGTGCCGTGGTGAATCCCAGATGATTACTGCTAGTTAGCTGGTTAGTTAGGCTATGAGTTGCCTAAATTCTGTCCAAAAATCCCTTACACCTGTATTTCAGCTTTTTCCTTTTATGACATGGGGAACCCCAGATGATTAACCTTTGTTACTTAGCTAGTTAGTTAGGCTATTAATTGCCCAAATTCTGTCCAAATCCATTACACCTGTATTTCAGCTCCAATGCACAAGCATGTTCACAGAATCTGAGAATCAGCTGAGTTGGAAGGGACTCACAAGGATCATCAAGTCCAACTCCTGGTCCTGCACATCACCATTCCCAAGAATCCCACCATGTGCCCAAGAGTATTGTCTAAACACTCCTTGAGCTCTGTCAGGCTGGTGCTGTGACCACTTCCCCTGGGGAGCCTGTTCAAGTGCCCAACCTCCCTTTGGGTGAAGAACCTTTTTCTGATATCCAACCTAAACCTCCCCTGACCCAACTTCAGACCATACCCTCGGGTCCTGTCACTGGTCACCACAGAGAAGAGATCAGTGTCTTTCCTTCCTCTTCCACTCATGAGGAAGCTGTAACTGCAATGAGGTCTCCACTCAGTCTCCTCTTCTCCAGGCTGAACAGACCAAGTGACCTCAGACAGTCGTCATACAGCTTCCCCTCAAGGCCTTTCATCTTCTTTGTTGCCCTCCTTTGGATGCTCTCTAACAGTTTGAAATCTTTATTATAGTGTGGTGACCAAAACTGCACACGTTANACCATACCCTCGGGTCCTGTCACTGGTCACCACAGAGAAGAGATCAGTGTCTTTCCTTCCTCTTCCACTCATGAGGAAGCTGTAACTGCAATGAGGTCTCCACTCAGTCTCCTCTTCTCCAGGCTGAACAGACCAAGTGACCTCAGACAGTCGTCATACAGCTTCCCCTCAAGGCCTTTCATCTTCTTTGTTGCCCTCCTTTGGATGCTCTCTAACAGTTTGAAATCTTTATTATAGTGTGGTGACCAAAACTGCACACGTTATTCCAGTCTTTAACAGCTGGATAGGAATGCTCTGAGAAAAACCTCCCATGGAAGGAGATTCGTCATTGCTTCTATCCTAACTGACACCCGGGGAAACAGGACTTTCTTTCTGGAGTCCCTGTAGTGCTTGCATTAGACATGGCCTGGTTTCTTCCATCTCTCTGGACTGCTCGGGTTTCATTTGCTTTTCAGTTTTGCTCCCTTCTTGCTCTTGGCCCCACATGGTGCTCACAGAGACCGTGGTGTGCACGCAGGAAAGCACAGCCAGGGAGTCACTCTCCTCTTTCATCCAAGAGTCTGGGAGCTGCAAAGCTGAGCAAGCCTCTGCTCCTTAAACTGAAGATAAGAAGGAAATCCACAGCCAGTGGGAGCAGGGACACGTGACATGGGGAGCATCCAGGGATATGGTTTGGATATGTAGGGATGGAGTCAGGAAGGCTATGGCGCAGCAGGGAAGGAAGGGAGATGTGGTGGTACCTGTCCTTGCAAGGCCTTTCACTGGGGACATGTGTCCAGAAGAGATGCTTAAGATCTGCCTCTGGACCTGGACTGGTGACAGAAATGATAATTCAGGTTCTCTTCTGTTCATGCTGGAGCTATTTTATTTAAAGATGGTCTACTATGGAGGGCTGACGTGGGGCAGCAGCCAGATCCCCACGCAGCTGCTATTTCACTCTCATCCATAGGCAGGGAAGGAGTGGAAAATAGGATGGAAAAGCTCATGGGTTGAGATAAAGGCAGGCAGATCACTCACGAGATACTAAAATGGAAAACCAGACTTGACAAGGGGAAAATGAATTTAATATATTTTCCTATTGAAAAGAGAGTAGGAAGTTGAAGAACAAAGACAAAACTAAAACCTCTTGCCTCCACCCTCCCATTCTTCCTAGGATCAATTTCACTCCTCATTCCCAGGTTCTCTACCTCCTCCCCTACATCAGTGCAGACAGATGGGGAATGGGGGTTGCAGTCAGTTCATAATGAGTTGTCTCCTCCAGTCCTTCTTCACACTCTTCTCCTGCTCCAGCGTGGGTCCCTCCCGTGGGCTGCAGTCCTTCAGCGTGAGCTGATTCCAGCATGGCCTCTCCATGGGCTGCAATCCTTCAGGATACACCCACTCCAGCTACTGTGCTGTGGGGTCCTCCAGGGTCTGCAGTTGGATCTCCTTTCCACCACAGACCTCCCTGGGCTGTGGGGCACAGCTGCCTCACTGTGGTCCTCTCCACAGACTGAGTCAGAGTCCACTGAGAGAAGCCAATCTCATCACCAAA